>JAEIGF010000124.1:1130000-1352500 GCA_018903485.1 Drosophila littoralis | reverse complement strand
TGACTGCCCCGCACACCCAAGCTCATGCCTCAGCCGAGCATCGCACAACAAGAAATTACGGCCCTAGGAAATGGCTAGAGTTTGGCCCATTTGTTAGTCCTTGTGCGTGGCGCTCATATTTTATATGGTATTTTTTTTTTTTTGGTTTTCCCCCAAAATATAAATTTAACGCATAATCAGGCTTTAATGTAGCCCTAGCTGTGGCTGTTCGTTTTTTTTATCTCGCCAAAATCCACATAACAGCTGTCAATTAAAAAGGATAATTTGCCTGATATTCATCACAGTGCAAATGAAAATGCGAGTGAAAACAAAACGCTGACCAGGAGAGAGAGGGAGAGAGAGAGGGAGGGGCGGCGGCGTCGGCTGGACTCCAACTTGAAGCAGCTTAGCTGGCAGTGAATTATGGCCAACAAATTAGTGTGGATTAACACGGCTGTGTGTGAAGCGTCTAAGGCCAAGGCGAAGGCCAAAACAAGCCGAACTGCGGTTATCCCGCCTCAATTTGCTTTCGCTTAGATTCGCAGCTCGCTGAGTCTGTCTCCCTCTCTCTCTCTCTCTTTCTCTCTCTCTCTCTCTCTTCCTCTCTCTCTCACACTCTGTATGTGTGTGCGTGTGTGTCTGCCTTTGTTCGCATTAAAACCTTTTAAAGCCAAAGCCAGTTGGCCCGTTTGTCAGCGCATTGTGCGCACGAGCGAGATTTTGATACATTTTGATAGATGGCCCCAAACAAAATGCCCAATTATTTTTTATTCTTCTTCTCTTTTTTTTTTTACTTTGGTTGCGCTCTCTTTCAGTTGAAGGCCATATCAAATAAATGGCCTGAAACGCCATAACCAGCTCAGCTCTGAGCTGGCCAGCGATTAGAGTTGGCTCGCGAGTGGAGTTCCTTATCGCTGCCAACTCGCCTGTCGCTGTCAAAGTCAATGGCTTTGCCGTTTACCCACACAATGACAGGCGCACACACTCACACACACACACTCTAATCCAGTAGAGCAATTTGCTGGACACATATGAGCAGCACAATGATTATTGACAGCCCACAAAGCCGGGCAGAAAGAATAGAATGGAAATGGTTGCGAATTAGGAAGGAACGGGAATAATTTACTATTGAACCTGAAAGAGCACTGAGCTATAATTTATTTCATTTGTAACTTAAAGATATAATATATGATTAGCAGGCATTATTCGGCTTACACACTTTTTCACCCATTTCCCGCTCGTGTCAAATGAAAATCTGTCCGTTATATCTTATACTCCACATCTCAGCTTGTATTTTACAAACAAATGTTTGAAATTGAGAAACAAGTTAATGTTTACTAAACATTTTGTCGTTGAAAGCTTAAGGCCCACGAAAAACCTCTCACCCGCATTTTTCCCCTACCTTGGTGGATTTTACGAAAAGTGTGATACACATCTACTATGAATTCTCCCAAAGAGCGCTGCAAATGTGTTTGAAGCCAATCGGCTGGCAAACAAAAAGTTCACAACATTCCTTTTCACTTATTTTCCACAGCCGCAGGTGGAAATGATCAAAATTCTTCATAAGCCTGCTTTAGAATCACCTAAAGTAACTTCTTTTGAGTTTTGTCTTGATTTCTGATAAAAAATTCACAATTTAAAAGATATTTTTAAAGTGCACAAATTTCATTCACTGCAAAAGCTAACTAAAGAAACAACCTTTATCGATCTACAAACCTAAACAAATAATTAAAATGCTGTCAAAGTCTCCAAAGCTCATTTTTGTTATTCTAAATATATCATTTGATGCCCATATGCACCATTAGCTGCTCTTTCAGAGACAACAAAGCATAGAAACAAGTCCTCGAAAAAAGGCTTCACAGTCTGACAAAAAAAAAAAGAAGGCGCGAGAGCTTCGCAGAGGCAGACAACAGAATTTTTGGCTTCCAACATGGACGAGTTGGAGCGAATGTGCCATTGCTGGCTGCCACGTGCTGTCTACTGCAGGCATAGGCTACATGCGTGTGTGTGTCTAGCCACGCACACACACGTAGAGAAAAAGAATGGGAGAAAGTGTGCGTGAGAGTTTGAGTGTGATTCTGAGTGAGGGGCAGCCAGTCAAAGTCAATGTCAAGCGGCACTATTAAAGCACAATCACATTTTAGCATTTATTGTGGCAATTTCGCAAAACGATTTCCATCTAATGGCTTCTTTGATATGCGCCCGCTCCTGACCCGGCTAACAGCGACAGCTTCAGCTTCAGCTTCAATTGGAGCTCGAACTCGAGCTCGTGTGTGTGTGCCAAATGGCCATTGTTATGTGTATCAGTTACTAAATTCAAATATTGAATACTGCCGGGCAGGCCACATGCTAGTTTCTGAATCCCTTTCTTATACCCTGTACCCTATTGAAAATGGGTGTAATGCTTTTGTGGAATTGTCTGTGACAGTCAGAAGGAAGCTTCTTCGAGTTCTCTTGTGCGTTCTTAGAAACTGTGAAAGGCTCCAATTTTGATTATATCGAGCCCTTTGCCTTGGTATGCACACACTATTCTTTGTAATATTTAAGCTCCCAAAATCTCAAAAAGATCGGACTCCAAATACCGAAGTTAGTTAAGAAATCATTTCCTATAGCATGGGGCCAATGGGGAGAAGAAGCACAGGCGCGTGGAAGAAGATGAATTGGGGGAATAGGAATAGGTACCCGCTCGTCGTTAACTCCCGACAAGGGCACACTTATTTGATTTTTTTGCTTTGCCTTGCGGGTCGCAAACGCATTTCCAATGCGAGGCAGTTGTGTGTGTGTGTGTGTGTGTGTGTGTGTGTGTGTGGCATGCTCTGCTGATGGTCTAATAACCATACTAATAATCATAATGAGCCACGTCAACATCAACGTCAACGGCAACGATGGCTTTGTATGAGCCACTTACATTTGACTTTTGTGCAGCGTTTGCTAATTGATTAAAGCTCAACTGCAGGCAGAGTCTGTGGTTCGCAGAACAATGGGGCGTATGAGTGTTATGCAAATGCTCGAATGTTGCGTGTCTCAGGCTAATGCATGCGGCTGAATGCTGCGCGCTCCGCACATCAATTATGTGTGTGTTTGATTCCATTTATTGTTAACCAAACTTAATTGAAATTCAGCAGGAGACAGAGTGCTGGGGCGGGGCCGGCTGCCTAAAATAAGAACTTATATGGGTTCTGTTTGGCCTGTTCGCCATTTATCACGCATTTATAATGAAAATGTAAATACCAGCAAAAACAATGAGACTAGCGCCTAATGCGCACAATTTGCGGCCCTCCACATTCATTGGACATCCGATTGCGAATGCGAATATAAATGCGGATGTAAATGCGAATGCGGTTGCCATTGGCATTGCCTGCGGCAAGCGGGCGCATGTCAAACTCTGCCGCCAGTTCATTATGCGCCAAACAACTGAGGCGTCACAGCGCAGTCAACATGTAAAATGCATGCACCGCCTCCACCCACCCCTTTCCACACCCCTCGCTAAAATTTAGAGAAATGGCATTTGACATCAGCGCGATAATGAACTGTAGCCTGCGCATTAAGCAAATAAAGCGCTGAGACTGCAATGTAATTACATAGACCGAATCGGGAATACTGTCCAATAATAGATACAAACTGTTCTAAATACTCTATGAGGTCACAGAACTAGCCAGCCAGAGGCTCAACATGTCCAATACAAAAGGGGGCGGTTATTTGAGGAGCAGCTCAACGTCAATTGCAATGTAAAAAGAAAAGGGAGTTGCCTTTAAGGTCGCGCTTAAGGGCCTTAAAATGTTGTTAAGATTTGTGTTACATAGAGGAAATGAATATCTGATTGCGCTTCAGGTAGACCTCTCGTCTGAAATTTTGTTATAAAAACGAACCCAGCTTTCTATAAATTCATGCACTTTCTAATAAGATGAAGTTTCCGGGCATTTATGATATCATTTCAATGAATAAACCAGCTCAATTTATATATATATTATATTCATTACGAGTTTTGAGATATTTTGAAACATTAATCAGAACTACAAATCATAATAAACTAGTTCTATGAACAGCTTGCAGCTTATATAATTTGAATTAGGGATATATGAGACACATCACTTTCAGGAACTAGTTCATTCTGATGAACATGAACGAACTCCCTGCAGGGTATATGCTAAAACACATACGACTCACACTCCGCAACCGAATGCTTTACATCAGGCTTTACACGTAATTAATGAGCGGCAACAATTGGTGTTTGGCTGGCGGCACGAAACTTTCGCCGCGCCCAGTAATGCCCGAAAAACATTGAATTAAATGGTCGCACATATGGAATTACGCAAAAATTTGCATATTTGTAAGCTGTCCCTTTATTTTTTTGTTGGTAGGGGGCTGGTGAGGCTGCAACTGCTGCATGTTGCATGCTGCATGTGGCAAGTTTTACGTTTTGCTTGACTAAGCGACTGTAAAAATTGAACTGAGCTCACGCCTCTAATGACATAGCCACGCCCCCAAAGCACACACACACACTCACACATGCAACTTCTAGACAATCTGCAGGAAACGTCTTTATTATGGCCTTCGTATGTGTGTGTTTACAGTTTTACAAGCTTGTCGCAAGCAGCTTCCTACAACCGCGCTCGCAATTGTTGTTGCTTCAGCGTGTTTACACAGCTTTACAATGTTGGGAAAGGCTTTCAGAGGGGAGGAAGGCGGCGAGTGTTGGGGTGTGGCATGTGTAGTTACAAGCTAACAATGTAATTATAGCAAAAGCCAGACAAAGTGCTTAAGTGATTGCGCACGGAATCAACTGCAAATGATGTTGTCAATTAGGCGCACGCTCAAAATCGAACGAAATCCCCGAAAGATAAACTGGGAAATACTATTTAGAAGGTCCAAAATATACAGAGAAAAAACCGGAAATAATTGCTAAGCTTGCCCTTGCGTAGCTAGAGTAGCTAGAGTGTAGTCGCTGGTTCAAATCCTGAAAAAATGATTGATATATTTGATGTTTGTTTAATGGAAGTTCGAGTGACTTTGTATCTAGATGAAGTTAGAGCTACTTTGACCTATGGGACTTGGGTTAACTTCTTTCAGTTATATCTGGAAATATGAAGAGCTTCTTTCTCTTGACCTCCTTAACTTCATCTCTTCACCTCAACTTTTCCCGCACTTGATGTGACACATCATAATATGATACATCCTGTTATATATCTTTAGACTGACTTAGAAGCATATAAACATTCTTTAAATGCCTCTCAGAAACGGCGACATTGATAGCTTATTTCGCTCCGTGCACATTTAGATGAATCTGTGTGTGTGTGTGTAAACGTGTAAGCACTCGTATTTCAGGGATTTTCATTTAGGATAGGGAGTGAATGTCGAGGGGGGAGGGGTGGGGGGAGAGGGTACCATTCCCGGCCAAACCGCCACTCGTTGGTGAGACTCATTTGCGGTTTTGCAGCTCAGTGGGAAATCGCCTTCATGCGATTCGTTTATTGCCATCAATTATTTATACATACAATTATTCTTTCTCCGTGTGTTCGTTACGTTCCGTATTTCTTCTTTTTTTTTTTTGTTGTTCTGCTCCTTCTGCTCCTGCTGCTCCTTCTGCTCCTGGCGCCAATGATCCTTAATCGGGTTCGAGTGGAGTGCAATTGCTTGTTGTGTTGCCAGGTGAACGAGGCGAAGCCAAACAAATGCTTCTGGCCAGGCCAATTATGTGCGCCTGGCTGTGAGCCAAATTGTAGCCGCTTTGTGGCAAACCAATCGAGCTATCGAGCTATCGAGCTATCCAGCCACTTGGCTGGGGGAGGGGAGGCTGAGCCCCGTGCGGGAAGGCGACGCGACTGCACTTTACAACTCTACAATAAATCAAAACTTGATAAATTGAGGCCAAAGTGGACCACGGAGTCGGTTGGCGGTTGTCGGTCGTCAGTCGCATATTAATTATTGAATTGTTGACTGTTGCTTGTTAGTTTGTTTAATGGCATTGTAATAGTCGCAATTTGAGTGTGCTACACTTGTGCTGTTATACTGTTATTACTGTTATACCATTTGCACTAATTAAACACACACACACACACACACACACCCACACACACACAAGCATCTCGCATTACGCATACGCCCTGCGTGGCCCTGTGCTCGATGTTCATGAAATATTCCTGCGAAAATCCATTCAACCAGCATATTGCTCTTATTTACAGAGCGTGCTAAACTTTTCCATTGAATCGCTTTGTTTGTTCAGCATTAAATTTTAATCAGCCGAAAGTTCTAAATCAGCCGCAACTCGAGTGCGTCTCAACGCATCCTTTTATTTTGCCAACTCGAGTTTTTCACCCTCTAATAATTTGTACCTTTTCTTGGAACAATTAAAATGTGTTGAGAGGGTATTAAATATTTGAGTGTTTCACGGAAAAATCTCGATTTATATCATATATTGCTGGTTTAGTTGAGACGTGGACAACAGCTTCGGATAATACACGATATGAGAGAAATCTTATACCTTACAAAAATTGATTAAAAAAGAAATTTGGTTTTCAACAAATGTCTGTAATTGGAATTTAATGCCCAGTCAAAGACAATATTTGTAGTTGACGCGCTTAAAGTGTTGATTATTTTCTCTCAGTGTAGTTACCCTTTGCTCGTTTACGTAATTAAATCGTTAATACTTTGCATTTGGGCATCTTACTGTGTGCTAATAAATATTTGTGTGCAGTTATTTCCTGTATGCTTGCAGTTAATAGTGTTGCATAACGAGCTTGCATGACATAGTGTCAATAATGAATGTGTACGCCACCTTTTAGTTTTTCCCAACACTTAAAAGAGTATGTTTGTGGCGAACTGTACTCTTAAATCACTTCTAATCATTAAGAATACGGTAGTTCGTTCATGACGTAACCCATTAACCATAAGCGACATGTTAGGGAATAGCCTATTATGTAAGGGAATACCCTGCATATTTCTATATCTCTTTAATAGCTTTGTTTGTTGCCTTGTATTAAATTTGAATCGCTTGAAACATCAAATCAGCCCCTTATGGCGTCCTTTTAATACACAAGCGCTGTGATTTTTTGACGCCCCAAAATTTCCACTTACCTAAACGCAAATTTTCACCTTTTCAAGGTTCTTTGACAAAAATATTTTGCATGCATACGTTTTCCACGCGCTTTCCCTTTGCGTTTTTCGTTTGCTTGTTGTTTTTTCTTTGTTTTTTTTTTTCTTATACCCTCTACACATACAAAAAAGCAGCGGATATTGATATATTACAGCAGCCAGAGAGTCGGTCGAGTAAGAGCTTGGCTAAAAGATTGAGTTGAAAGTAAAAGTACAGAGTATGTGCTAGTCGAGCCAGTTGCCAGCGGCGTCTATGTGCGGGCCAAAGCATTTCATATAAATGAAAATTAACTTGTTTATAGGGGGGTTCGGGCTCGCAGGGTGGGCGGGCTTTCGTTTAACTTGGCCAACGAGCCAAATCAATGGCAACATACTTGAGGTAAACAAAAATTTCAGCGACTGTTTTGGTGCGGCACAAGGACATCTGTCGCTGAAAATTGGGAAATGCCCCGCAAGGACAACACATCATATGAAGGAAAACTGAACGCAAATCTAAGAATCTACGACTTTTTGTTTAGCATATAATTTGCTTTTCATTTCATTTTGCTTTTGGCATCTAATGATATGGAAATAATTATTGATTTCAATTTATACATATTTGAGCTGCCAGGACACACACACACACACAAGCATACACATATATATGCGAATATATCCGTGTATATATATTTACATCCAGCGCATTGTGCTATCCATTGAAGCTTAATAGATGTTGGCGCCTTCGTGCGTACATTTCAGTTATCCTTAAACTTTTTTGCCACCCCCCTCACCCGAACCCACCCTTTTGGCTGCCAAGCGCTCGTGCGTGTGTGTGAGTGTGGGGTGTAATTTTCCATATATGAGATTGTATAAAAAAATAAACGGGAAAACAAGGCAAAAGCTGTTCGGAATATATGGCAAGCCATTTGCAAATAAATTGAATGCTCAATTTCAATAATTTTGCATACTTTCTGGCGCACAAGCGCTGCAGACAAAGTTGTTTCTAATCCATTTGGACCAAACAGACTAGCAACAAAAACAAAAACAACAATAACAACAACAACAAGGACAAAAAATAGCAAAAATAACCACAAACTTTAGACGGTGCGCGGCAACATTTTCTTTTTATATACCCTAGAGCAGAGGTCCTAAGGTAGGATCAAAAGTTCATTTCAATTAAATTCTTTTGATGGTTAGAAAAAAGTTAATTGACAAATAGTTCAAGACTAGAGTCAGAGTCAGAGTTTGTTTGAAAAACATCAACAACATATCGCCTCTGTGTTTGAGCGTTAAACCAGCAAGCGATTGTTCGCTGGTTCAAATTCAGCAGCAATTTTCAATTTTATATCTGATTTTTATAGTTTTCGAATTATAAAATAATAAGTTGATGTACTTACCTTCATATATTTAATATTCTACAGCTTGTTGTTTTGTCAAAACAGCCTAAAATATTTTTATCACAGAACGGGAACAACATTTACACACATTTATAACTCACTTCTTTTTTATCCCAAAAGGGGCAACACAATTAAATACTGAAAAAAAAAACCACCGAAAAAAAAAACCAAAAAAATATTAAAATATTAATTTTATACAGCTTCATTACAAAAGCTTTGACACACTTCCTTTTTGCATTATCTGAAAATCAGATATAAAAGAATTAGAAAAGTTAATTAATTGAAGAGAATATAAAATATTTAAAATACCATATAAAAGTATAATATGTAAAAATAAAAAATTTATAATATATTAGTTCAGGCACTTCTCTTTTGCTTAACCTGATAAAAGAATACACAACAATTATAAATGAAGAGATTAAGGAACATAAAAATACTATTACATATTCTTTATTTTAGCTAAAAAGTAAGCATATTTAAAGGAACATGCAAGTGTACTAATGGAAGAGCATAAAAAGAAATATATAAAATTATTCATTAATATATATATATAATTATATAAAGGTACGCCTTGACTAGAATGCATCAAAGATGCACAGATACGCCTTGGTTGAAACACTTTCATTATATATAATTGAAGAGTCTTTAAACAACTATCGTAAGATATATAATCAAAAGAATATATGTCTATAATACAATATCAAATATATATTATAATTATAAGCACAACAAAAAAGTCTTTTTGACCGTTTAAATGCAGCTTTATGCTTTATAATTAAACCATGGGTATATAATAGTCTGGCAATATTTGTTGAGCCGCCGGATTGTTATGGACTTAGTTGAGTGTGAAAATGCGTAGCCAAAAGCAAATCTGCGTTTTTGTGTGTGGCATGTGTGTGTGTGTGTGTGTGTGTGTGGATGGTTGTGTGTGTGTGGGTGTATGTGCGTGTGTGTAAAAAGTCGACCAGCTGTTAAATGCGCACATTCATGATTAAAAAAGTTTGACGCTCAAGGCGCTTCAAACAATTAAAGTTTCTTTATGCGCAGGCAACCCACGCACACACACAGGCACACACACAAGCACACACATACACCCACAGCAAAACAGATACCTATGTGTTGTTCCCAGAAATGAAGAGTGTGTGCGTATTCGCTGTGCTTTTATTATCTGCCAAGGTCGGCGTCTAGACAGCTGCTAAATGCTGGCATTTGCCAATGATCCCGGCAACCAGGGAATCGCAATTTATGATTCGACTTATGGAAGACCTTTGGTAAATTTGCACGCACTTCAATTGCAATGCAAATCCAACAAACAAACAGGCAGATAAACTGACGGACAGACAACCGGACAGGCAAACAAACAAATTGACAAGCTGACAGAGCAAAGCAAAGTTGAGCCCAGCCGAACGCAGCAGAATGAAACGAAATGAAATGAATTGAAATGAATTGAAATGAAATGAAATGAATGAGTGAGTGAGTGAGTGAGTGAATGGGCGAATGAATGACTGAGTGCAGGCTGTGAATGTTGTATGTTGTGCACATGAAATTGTAAAATTTATTTGTTATTTTATTTGCATAAATTTCCCCAGGGAAATTGCACACATATCCTTTTTGCACAATGCAACGGCCACCGAGACAGTTGCGGCAACTGGGCCGTGCCTGTGGCATGGCCAAAAGCAAGCATCAGACCACACACACACACACACACACACATACATACAGCCGCTTATGGTGTGTCTGTTGTTGCATGAACACCAAGAAGCAGCCTCCCACAAAATGCCAGTTGCCAGCTTGGAGACGAGGCCTTCACTTCAGCTAACGGCCAAACGAGCTCTTTTTTAATACCCTGGAAAAGGCATTAAATAAATGAGTTTTAGGCCATAAAAATAAATACAATTTTTACCTATTTGCTGTGGCCTCTCTGCCTATTAGGTATACAAGAATTTGTTTTGTGACATTATTTATCTGAGAATTTTTGTAGTCATTTATTTTTGGTACATTTTTTTATAGAGCTGCTAGAAACACTTTCTAAATCACGACTCACCTAATGCAAGAACTGATTTTAAGTCTATATATTTAAAGCATGTAAAACTGCCAGAGTGGGGAGTGAACGACTAGAAGATACTCAGCCTAATATATGCAGCAGCTGTTCCTTAACTTCACTTTATGCGAAATGCGTACTTAAATAGCTTCGGTGCTTATGGTCCGATCTTAATGTAACTTTTAGAGATGAGATGTGGCATACCGAAGCGCAACCTCCTACCTCTTTCTATGAGACAACAACAGATATATAATACACATTTAATGTATGAAAAATATTTGTGCCACATTCATAATCAGGCCTTATTCCCATTAAAATCTCTTCTCTTCTATTTCCCGCAAGGGTATTCATCATTCGGCACTTATCATACAGTCCCAACTGTCCCTCTGTTATTTGTGAATGAAAGTTTTTAGTTGCTTTTACGAAAAATATTCAGAATTGTAAGAAAATAATTGCCGAGTAGTGGAGCAGCAGTGGCAGGACTTGCTGCAAGGACATATGAGATGCTTGTTATTTGCTGTGGCCAAAGCTTGCCCAAGGGAATTTGCACAAAATTTTGCCTGGCTTTGATGCAATTAATTCGAGTTAAGAATGCAAACTGCCGTCTGCCGCCAGCTGCTGCTACTGCCGGGAGGGGCATAAGTGGGTCGGTTGGGTGCTGCCACTAGCAAGGTCTGCCAGCAGAGCAAATCGCAAGCAGCTTTAGCAGACTTGGAGGCGCCACTTGAGTGCCGCTGCTGCTGCCGCTGCTTTTGCTGCTGCGTCGTAGCAAACGTTTGCCTTGGCTGCTTTCGTTTTTTTTTTTCGTGCGCTGCTGTGTGGCATGGAGTGGCAACAAGTGCCACTTGCACTTTGACTGATGTGCAACGCACGCCCCGCCATCCCGCGTCCCAATGCTCACAATCACCCAAAACCACGCCCAGCTGCAGCAGCAGCAGCAAAGTATCTCAGCCAGCTAAAAAGTGCGCAAAATGAAGTGGCAGCTGCTGTCTGAAAGGTGCTTCAGCTTGAAGCACACGCTCCAAGATGAAGAAGAAGAAGAAGAAGAAGCTGCAACACGCAACGCGCAACGCGCTCATATTTAGCGGCTTTTAGACGGGCTTTTCCAGTGAATGCCAAACGTGGCTTTCGCACTGTTTTGCCAACTCAATGGCCCTTGTCTCGGCTGCCGCCAGTTAGCCTGTTTAGCTAGAAATTCAATTCACCTGCACTTTTTGTCATGTCAACGAAAGAGTTGTTCACTTTCTATGGGGTATTATAATTTTGTTGCGGAATGTGTAGCACCCAGAAGGAGAGACCGTTAAGAGTTAGTCTTGACTGAGATATCAGACTAATTAGAAGCTGGGAGGTCTCTGTGGGTCGAACTAGCAATTTGTGAAATACTTAGAAGGAGATGCCATAGATGGCGATTTCTGAAATATTATTATTTTTTTCTATTAAAAGAGTTTGTATTGACAGACTGAACAGAAGCTCGGAAGTTGAGGTATCTGTGGGTCGGACTAGCATTTGGGGGGTCGCTGGTTCAAACCCAAAAATAAATAGTGAAACACTTGGGCAAGGAGTAGCTATAAGTTTATGTATATTAAAGAGTTTGTCTTGATTGGTATTCAGGCTCTAGGCAGTAGAGCTCTCTGCGGGTCGGACTAATAATTAGGAGATCGCTGGCTCAAACCCATTGACACTTTCTCCTTATTAAATGTCTGTCTGTCTCTCAGCTTGCTTGGGCGGGTTTTTCTGCTGCATGCAGTACATATCTATAAGGGTATTTAATTTTCGTAGTTAATTCTTGTTTTCAGCTTAAATATTTCTTTTCGACTACCTGGCAACCCTGGCGTTGATTAATTGCATGCAGCAGCTGCGTTCAGGGTCGCATAGGGGTCACGGCTTGCTCTTAGCGTTGACCAACTGAGGAACGTTGTCTGCAAAACGTTCCGGCACGTACATAAAACCCAATTTTATTTTCATTTCATTTTTGGCATTTTTCTAGCGCTCTCCGCAGATTTATATGTTTGTTGGACATTTTGAAAATAAAATAAACGCGGCCATCGGCAATCAAATTGTCTAAAATAAATCTAAATTCGCGTTGCATATTGAGTGCACATACATATTTTATATGCGATGCCAAAAACGTTTTAAACAACACATAAAACAAGCAATTAACTGCGCAGCTCTCCATCGAAACCCAAATGCCCTTGGCAGCAGGATATGGAACATACGACGATTGTGAGCCGTAAATCGGACAAAAGGTTCGGCAATAAAAAGCATATTTGATATATTTTTGGCAAGTTAGGATGCATAAATAAAATATAGATGTTATTATTAAAGTTCAAATCAGAACGTTTTCAGGCCGCAATTCAAAGTTTCTCATATAACAAAAACACAGCCTTAAGCCCGGAATTTGCATAAGCCGAATCCTGAATCGGAAGAGTTGCATAAAGAGCCGCTATTTGTTTTGGCACTGCACAAACTGCCAACGCAAGCGAATATACCTCTGCCAGCTGTAAGTGTGTAACAATTATAAAAGCATTTTGAAATGAATTGTTGGCCAGAATGCGGGCACTTGTTGTCGCCGCGTTTCGTTTGCGGCCATCAAAATGGGCATTGGCAATGTGCTTGTGGCACCTGTGTCCAAGGTGGGAGCTCTCCTGGAGTAGGGGGGCTGTGCTGAATACCAGTATTTTGATTTATTGTCAATTTGACTTAAATTATGCATGTGCCAGATAAGTCGGTAGGCTGGGCGGGCTACAGGTGGGGGTTACAGGCAAGCAGCAGCGGATGCTGCATCTTGGCATATATTTTTAGGCATTTGTCATATTTTATCACTGCCTAAATGCGTGCCATAAATAATTTTTTTTTGCGCTTGCGCCCCCCTCGCCTTTTTGAACTGATTTAATAGACTGCCAGGCACAGGGCTGGCACGTGAGGCAGTTGCGAGGCGGCCCGTGAGGCAGTTACGAGGCGGCCCGTGTACTGCTACCTGTAGGTAGCTGGCGCATAAATTGAGGCCAAAACCACGACGCAGCGCTGCCAACTCGATAATAATTTGTCAAATGGGATAGCCGCCGTATAGACAATACACCCCGCCAAGCCGCCCGCCCCTTGGGGCAACCGCATGCGACGATTTGCAGTGCATGCAATTTATGTAGGCGCTTATGGCTCTCTGAACATTTTGTCTCATTTTGTTGGCTTTGGCTTACGCGGCGTTTTACATGGCAGCCAGGCCCCAATACAGACATCATGCCACAGCGTGCAGCATGCAACGACCAGCTAAACGACTGTGTGGCAGCCGTGCGCTCAATTAAACAGCAATTGCATTGGCTGGCAACTGTTTTGCGGACGCCCTTAATGGGCCCAGCTTATGCGACCGTTAATTGGTTGCGCCTTAAAATGTTGCTGCAACAGTTAATGCAACAATTTATGCTGCCACTGGCCACACACCTATCAAGAAGCGGAGTGGAACAAATAGAGGAAAAAAAGTCAAACAAAAAATAAACTAATTAGCCTGCATACATTTTGCATTTTAAAAACCCGCCAATCAGCTTTGCTGAGGCACTTGTCTGATTTCCCATTTTCCATTTCCCATTTCCCATTTTCAATTATCAAATTGTTCATTTGGGGCACACACACACACGAACACACACACACACACACATTATGTGGCTCTGGCCGCGGGTTCAGCTTCATTTGCTCCACGAGCCGGCCGTGCAGCTGGATGTGAAGGGCCGCCGGAGTGGGGCGTACTTCAAGTATGCAATGAAATAATTAAAACTTTTTTATGCCCAATGCGAAAGTCAAGGCCAGCAAAACGAGGCCAAAATAATCGAAAATGCTAAAAAAATTTTGAGGCTGAATTTCGAATGCCCTGAGCGAGTGTAGACGATTCAAATTTAAATATAAATTGGATGCTGTGCAAACAAAAGCTGATCTGCCAAATACATTTGGGTATATTTGATCTATACTAACATTGAAATATCATTGATATTGAAATATCAAAAGAATTTTATTTAATATGCAGTTAAATATCTCAAAATGTCCTACAAATGGCTTGTACTCTACGTTGATCATCAAAGAGTCAATTCAGATAAAAATGGGTATTAATTATCAGGAATCAGCCAGAACAAAAAGCTATATATGTATATGTATTAGCCATAGGTGTCTCTCGTGATATGCTTTTTTAGAGAAAAAGGACTCCTAAGAGTAATCAATTACGAATCAATTCTCATCAATCAGTCAGATTTTTATAAATAATCCTTATTTTTATTAATACTAAGATCAATTAGGCATCGGTCATTATCAAAATGTTACTTAGTCAAACGTTAAAAAGTACCTTTGTTCCTCTCTCGAGATAGATATATGTTAAAAAGAAAATTATTTATGATCAATCATGATTAATTGATATTTCTTTTTGTTTAGAAAGATCTTTGCTGTCAGCTGGATCTAGTGACATTTACTTATTTCAATTTCACACAGATCTGGTCACATTAATCAGTTTGGTTTCCCATGATTCCCATTAGATCTGGTCACCTTTGGGTTGTGTCTCCGCTCGTTCCATTTTCTTTCGTAAACTTCTTGTGTAGTCTGTTGCATTACGCTGTGTATGTGTGTGTGTGTGTGTGTGTGTGGCAGAGTTGCTAATAAAAAATCAATTTGTTGCAGGGCACAACGTGCGGCATTGTAAAAGCGTCGCCGCAAACACTTGAACACTCTATTTTGTTGTTGTGGTTTTGCTTCTTCCCCTATTTTCTTTTCTTTTTTTTTTTTTGGCTGGCCACATCGATGTGTTGGAATTTCTTGAGCGCTTGGCGTGGGTTAGGGGCAAAGGGGAGGGGGATTCGGGTGCTGGAGAAACGAATTCCTTGGCCGGGGGTTTTCTCTTCAAGCACTTTGCAATGTGCTGAAAATCAAGCGGTCGAGTCGTAAACATTTTTTAATTCATTTTCCAACACACTCACACGCACACACACAGCCGCAGCTGTTGGGCCACACATACAGCGGCCATTAAACAGCTGCAGCTGTACTTTGGCCGCCGCCATTTTCTTTGGCTGCTTTAGTAGCTTCCCTAGCATCCCCTGCCCTGCCCTGCCCTGCCCTGCCCTGTCCGCCTTGGGCTCTGCTGCTGCGGCTGAGTGTTTGCGTTTTTCAAATTGTGTGAATTTATTTTGTTTTGTTTTTATTTTTATGGCGCCTGAAATTATGCTTATTTTGCCATTTCTGTTTGGCTCTTAAAGAAATTAAAAAAAAAAAAAAGGCAGCCACGCCCACACTTGCCACCAAAGGCACTTGGCGCCACAGACATTGTTCTTGTGTGGATGTTGATGTTGCCGGACCGTGGAAAAACAGCCCATGGGCGTGTGTTCTAAATGCAAACAACACACAAGAAATGAGAAAAACGAAAGGAAAAACGTTCTCTTGTTTTCCTTAAACGCTTTGGCGCCTTTCTCTCCATTGTGTGTGGGCATGGTCAATGCTAAAATTTAAATATGTTTAAGCGAAAGGGAAAGGAAAGTACTTTTCGTATAAGCTGAACAGTCATGACGCCTTTCTTCTTCTTCTTCTTCTGGTATTGAACGTATTTAATTTGCAATTTAAATAGAATTTTGCACTTGGGCTAAAGGACTTTTATTTATTTATTGTCAAGATTCACTGTCATTTCAATATGGCTTTGATGGTTGCGGCATTTTGATTATTTCAGCGTCAACTCGCATGTACTTCACACACTCGCACACACTCGCACACACACACACTCGCACATACAGGATATCTGTGTCAGTGTTTCGACAATTTGACAGCCGCTCAGCTGCTGGCTGCTGGCTGCTGTCTGCCGGCTGCTGGCAAACATTTTGATATTGACAGAAACACGAGCCCAAACAAACACACACGACTGCATTTATAAAGACGAGGCCAGCGAAGAAGGCAACATTCTCTGGCGCTCTGGACTGCGGTGGCATCTTGTGTAGCATGCCTTGTGGCAGATATCAAAAACTCATTACAATCACTTTTGACATGAATGTGGGCTGGCGCAAAAGGAATGCGAAGTCCAGTTAATGGCCAGCAGCAGCTGAAATATTGATATGGCAGCCAGTCGAAAAATAGAATGAAATAATTATTTATAGAACGGCAGAAGCTGAAGGCACAGCTCGACTGGCAGTTGCCCTGTAAAAAGCGCTGCATAGAACACAAAATTTGTAGGATTTTGCACTATTCCATCATTGAAAATTCAAATGAGATCTGCCTTTGCACGGTGCAGGATATTCCTATTCGAAGGGTTTAATATAATATGATATAATATAATATAAATAAAATATCCCCATATTATTTATATTTCCCACATTGTAGATTCATATATGCGAGCTATTCATTTTACAATTAATTTATAATAATTTCCCATGCTCTCGAACAGGACTCTTTAAATGCGTCACACACTTCTTGAAAGGGCGAGGATACCCTTTTCTAGCATTTTAACGTATACATTTCCAATTCAAATTTGTGTTTTATCTACCAGACTTCTGCTTTGCATATATATATCTATATGTATATCTATATCTGTATATATTTTTTATATACCTATCTATACTTCGTATAATTTCTTTCTGTTTTTTTGTGCCCTGTTAATTACTGTTTGCTTCGCTGCGACTTTTTCTAATTAAAACTTGAAGCAGAAATGTTTGTGGGGCTCCAATATTGGGAATTGTTATCTGGTTGGCATATTAAAAATCGAATTTGTTTTCATTTTTTGTGCATTTAATGAGGCGGCACTTTAAAGTCGACGCCTCGATGGTTTAATAAGCGTAGTTTTTACCATTACATTTTTTTTTTTTGTTTGTTTTATTTGCACGCGCACATTTTCACAATGGCTTTTAGCGATTATATCACAAAAAGGCGCACAACAATTGTGAATTGGCAAAAAGGCGGAAAACAAAAAAATATATATAAATAAAATAGCGTGAACTTTCAACTTTTTAAATAATACAACCTCCCTTTTCCCTTCTCCCCATTACCCACGATATTCATTATGAAGAACAATTTGATGAGCGTAAAATTTTAATATCTATTTGAATGCTGCGTAAATTTGGCAAATTGTGTGGAAATTAAATACGCGGCATAATTATTTCAAGCATTTGGTAACAAAAAACAAGAATTAAATAATGTATATTTGCACAAGCCGACGTTTTAATACCCTAGCAGGCAGATGGCTTGGAGCTTTACGGATTGATGAGGTGAGAAATTTGGTTTTATCGATGGAAAAAATCATTTTTGACTGATTTATACTTATATATGATATCGTGTTGCCATGTTGCTAAGACTGGGCTCATATGTGAACAGCAAAAGGTAAAACTCGTAAAAGCACAGTTCGATCAAAAGTCTTGTCTAGACAAAGGCCAAGTTTCCCAACGATCACAGAGAAACTAACCTAGGTAAACTGAGAGACATGACAAAATCTCAACACTCTCCGCAAGGTTAAGGTAAATTAATTAATCAACTTATTCGTAAGCCATATGCCTATGTTTACATATACTATAATTATTTGGTTAGCTGTTCAGCAATTAGTTTGGCTGCAAATTTAAATTATGAAATCATGTCTGTAGTCCATCAATAACAAGTCGATTTCATGGCATTCATTTCACAGTTTAATTACTCTAATTAACAACGAGTTTTTTTTACTCCTATTTTGCGTGCTGTAATTACACGAAAAGCACTTGAAAGTTGGAATTGCTTTTAGCGAGCAAAGGCTTTCCTTTCCTTTGCATTCTTTCTTCTTTTTTTTTAATTTCAAATACTTGAAGCCATAAAAAAACTGGCTAAGTAACTTAACTCAACTGATAGGCCAACTTCATATTGTATTTCCGGTGCCTTCGAGTACTTCCGCCTGCTGCTGGTTGCCGGTCGCTCAAGAACTCATATTTCTGGCCAACAATGGGAATGCACAAATTTTTGGTGTCCTCTAAAAAGGGGGCCGAAAAACATGAAGGAACATGAATGGCCTTATAAAAATGGCCAACCGCCAGCAGTTGGCCACAGCAGGGTGAGAGGGGCAGCAATATCTCCAGTTCTCGCCGACTGCGCCGGCATCCGGCATATTTACATTTGAGAATCTGTGGCACAGTCCGTGCGGCATGCTTAGAGTGGACTCTGTTGCGGGTTGGTTGGTGGGGTGGCAAAAATATTTATATAGTTTATGGCCTGGGCCCTGCATTAAGCTGTGTGGCATATTTATGGGCGTGCATCAGGTTTTATGCGGCAGCCGCTGTCTATTTAATCGCGTATTTATGTTCAAGTGTTTTATTTGCTCACAGCTCAAAACTGGGCTATTTCATAAATTATATGCTAATCTATGGATAATTGCTTTTGGCCGATAGCCAGTAATTATGGCCCTTTGTTTAAACAATAATCAGCCGCACGACAGTTGATCTTGGCTTCGATTTATCTGCTGGATGTGCCGCTCTTTGGCTACCAAAGCCAACGGCGCTCGGGGCCATGCCACAGTGAGCACAGATAATTGTAGTGCCGCACGGCCTATACGCTGTAGCTGCCACATGCCACTCCAAAGACAGTCGAAGCGTTGCCACACACACATAAAGACACACACACTCATAACTGCGCAAAGTGGCAGCATAAAGTAAACAAATTACGCTGTTGACCTTCACTCGTCGCTGGCAGCAAAAGTTTTGCCTTTGAATGGATGCGCCTCAATTGAGGCACAGAACACAGAACACAGAACAGAGTGTACAGGATGATAGAGGCACAGGCTCTGTGGCACAGACAATTTCCTTAGCATATTTATAGGCATTATTTTTCAATGATTCCAGCCAGATACTTTGGCTCGTTAGCGGCCAGAGTTCTACTTGTTATGGAGCTGTTGTTGTTGTGCGCGCAGATTTATGCTTTTCGAAAAGTTTTTTAACAATATCTAGAATTTACGATTGTCAAAACACACACACACACACACACACGCACATAGTGGCTAGGTTAACTAACTGCTGATGCACTGAGAGAAAATAACGCCGTGCCAAAAATCTAGACAAAATTCAGGTTCTTTTCTTTTTCGAATTTCAAACAAAATTCTTTATTTTTTTTTTTATTCTTTGTGATGAGAAAGTCAGAATATCTTCGGATACGCCGAAGATTTTATATCCTTGCAGACATTTGCCTGTTGCATATATTTGAGAAGAGAAGAGAAGAGACTCGTCGATGTTTAGTTTAATGAAAATATCTTGGAAACAGAATATGTTTTGGGCTGAAAGCTCTTTTGATATAATGGTTCGATGATGATAAGATTTTGCATAGGGCTTAGGTTAGATATCTTAATAAACAAAAAAGTTGTCCACTTAATAACCTTCTTCTTGATCAATCTTTTGTACGGCAGCTATGTATATTATATAGTGGTCCGATTCGGTTGGTTCTGATATATTTACTGCCTGCAACAGAAAGACAGACCTATGCAAAGCTTCAAGATGATATTAAAACTAAGAGACTAGTTCGCAGACAGACTTGGCCATATCAACTCGGATGTTGATGCTGATCAGGAATATATATTCGGTATGGCGTCGGCGATGTCTTCTTCTAAGCGTTACACATTTCATGACAACATTATAATAGAGGGTATAGCAAGTACATTTTGTGAATTCAAAAAAAAGAATCAAAAGAAACTTGTCATAAATTTCTCTCAGTGCAGTGTTTTGGATCTTTGTTGTTTTGATTTAGTAAGCCCAGTTGGACATTTAATTAGTGTCGCCAGAAAGTCGACAAAACTCGATAAATAAGCCGGCTATTACGGAGCAGACAGGCAGCCCCTTAGCAGCCTGTTTGGCCCTTGGCCCTTGGCCCTATTAAAAGCACTTGGCCTTCATTTTGGCCGGGCTGGGCCCTGATGAGCCTGCAAATTGACTAATTCAAAATGCTTGCACTGCATTCAGATGAATTGCTGCTCGCATACACTTATTCGCATTCACACACTCGAAAGTGGAATTCGAAAGTCAACGAACTTGTTGGGCCCTTAGCTTTTATGGCCATAGGCATTTCTTTTGCATTTACATTTTAAAGATATTTATCAGCGGCGCGTTTATTGAACAAATTTAAATATTTATTTGATGCGCGGCGGCAAACTGTCACCAGAGCAGCGAGTCGACAAATTGACAAACGGACAAATTGATGTTAAAAATGTTAAAAGCTCGTCAAATACATGGACATATGCGTATGTATGTGCGTATGTATGTATGTATGTATATAAAGCGCGTTTCATTTCGGCATGCACGAAACTTTATTTCCAGCGTCCTGGGCAATTATCGGCGACTGACAAGTCTGCTTTTGACAATTGTGTTAATGAGCCTCAGCCAAATGTCAATTTCAGTTGAAAAATCGGAAACAAGCTCCCGCAGCGAAGTTGAAAATATTTTTTTAAAAATATCATTATATACCAAAGATATAAATACGGACGGCTTTTGTTAACAGATTGCCAATCATTTTGTGCAGTAAGAAAAGCATCGCTCAGCTTAAAGATGCGCTGTCTAGAGTATTTTAAAGGCCTTTTAGGTTTGAGATATGGATATGAGCAATGCGATACACATACTCCACTTTTATATATTCCATTTCATGTTGTCCTAAATCCTATCCAAGATTTACCTGCCATAGCATTCGATTTACCAAGCTTCTACAAAAGCATTTTAAATTCTATTTATATTGTGTGCCAGTTTAACTTTATATTTGTTCGATAATAAATAAACTTTCTTAAAATCATTTAAGTAGAATAAATCCTCTTTAGAAGCAGACAATGCCCAGTGGAATTATTTTCTTGCAGATCTGGGGCTGGGTAGTTGTGGGTGCCTTAGTTGGGCGTCTGGTGGGCCTGGGTGTAGGTCGTCCGGGCTTGGGGTAGCCGGGCTTGGGGTATCCGGGATAGGGGTAGCCAGGATAGGGATAGCCAGGATACGGATAACCAGGATAGGGATAGCCAGGATATGGACCGGGATAACCAGGGTGGCCAGGATGCTCGGGATGACCAGGATGCTGTGGGTGACCAGGATGTTGTGGATGACCGGGATGACCAGGATGCGGATGCGGTGGTGGTGGTGGTGGTGGTGGCGGTGGGGGCGGTGGTGGTCCCTGAGGCTCTTCGGGATCTTCGGGATCCTCTGGTCTTGGTCTGGGATAGTGCGGATAGCTTGGATAGCCATAGGGATAGTCCGGGTAATATGGATAGCTGGGATAACTTGGATAGCTGGGATAACTTGGATAGAAGGGATATATCAATATCCGCTTTTGACCCTGACGTGTCGTATCAATGGAGTTAAGTTCCTGTTCGGCTTCACTGCTCGGATCATTCAGGTAATCATCTTCTGCATACGCATCCTGATCCTCGATGCTGTCCTGCTGAACATCCTTGGCCACAGCCAAGCCGCAGCAAAGTGCTGCCAACAGGCAGAGAGCCAATTTCGAGCTCATTTCTGAAGTGTTTATTTCGAACTGATTAATTGCTGGATTGTCATTTGTATTTATACCCTTTTTGTCTAGTTGCACACAAAAGGCATTCGGATTTATTGTGGGATAACTTAATTCACATATCACAGATCTGACAGAGATCTGCTCACAGCCTCTGCAAAAGGCGCGCGGGCAACGCCCAAAGTGAAAACTTTCTTTGGCCAATATCAAATGCGAATCTTTGCGACATTTGCATGCAAATCAGTTGAGCTATTAAATTAAAATCAGTCTAGAACATATCAGAACTCGCCCTCTTTCTTCGAATGTAAAACCATATCAGTCTTAACGGTTTTTTTTCTCGAGCTATATATATAAATATATTTTAATGCCAACTATAAATGTCAAATGTAAAAGTAAACAACGAAAGAAAGCGTTCAAGAAATACTTTCTTGCATTTGATATTGTAGATCAGGTGCGCTTTAAGATGGAAAAATAATTAAATATTAAGTAACAGTATACTTGGAAAAAATAAGTCCATTTCGAAGATTAGAAAAATGTTGGTCAAAGTTTGTACAAACGTCGAACTAATAAGGTCTCCGGTTCAAGTCGAGCAATGTTTTAAAATATCACAAGAATAATGTTCCCAGACTTAGATGTCAAATGATGCCAATGATCTGGAGGCCACACCATGAACTAAACAGTTGAGTTTTAACCCAGTTTTGGGGGTTGGACTGTGCGTTGATCACCAATCAGTCAGGACAAACAGTTTTATATATAGAGATTATAAAACTTATCAAAGAACCATGCAAACAAAAAATATTTGCTTCAGTTCAAATAAGAAAATGTGTTTTTATTAAATGGAAGTTTTTGCTTTCGTTTAATTGAGACAAGACAAAATAGGTATGATAAACAAATAATATGAGCATCGAGAGCAGGAAAGGGTTTCGAGTAGTGCAGAGCGAATGCCATGAAACGTGGAGGCAATTTGAGCGAAAAAGTTTCTGTCTGAAGTTGTTATTAATTTCAGTTCAACAATTTCGATACAGCTTGCATTTTCAACACCCTAAATTTGCCTCATGCAACGCCGGGTAATTTCTTTTAGTTACCAACAAATTAGTGTGATCGGCATTCAATTTTTTCGCAGAATTCTGCACAGAGATTTTAATCTAAAGAACTGAGCCGTGAACTAAGGTTTGCAGCCAATTTACAGCTGTAACCAGCTAAATATTAAAACATATCACAGATAATTTTTTTGACATTCTTTATATTCATTCGTTTAATTGATTTATAAATTTGTTCCTAATGATCGTCTAAATATGTGCACACTTTGCCAAAGGGAACGATCACCTTGCAGACCTTTGTTCTTTGCGAATCAGGTCTAGGTGCTGGTGTAGGTCTTGGCCTGGGGCGAGGTCTTGGTCTGGGGTGCTCTGGGTAACCTGGATGCGGGTAGCTAGGATACGGGTAGCCGGGGTAGGGGTAACCAGGGAAGGGGATGCCTGGGTAAGGAAAGCTGGGGTAGGGGAAACCAGGATATGGATAACCAGGATAGGTAGGATAGGGATAAGGATATGGATGATGATGTCCATGTCCAGGATATCCATGACCGGGATATTCATGTCCTGGATATCCATGACCGGGATGTCCATGTCCGGGATGTCCATGTCCGGGATATCCATGACCGGGATATCCATGTCCATGTCCATTTCCATGTCCGGGGTGTTCGTGTCCGGAATGTCCATTTTCGGGATGTCCATGACCAGGATGTTCATGTCCGGGATGTTCATGTCCGGGATGACCATGACCAGGATGTTCATGACCGGGATGACCATGTCCAGGATGTTCATGACCAGGATGTTCATGTCCGGGATGACCATGACCAGGATGTTCATGACCGGGATGACCATGTCCAGGATGTTCATGTCCGGGGTGCCCATGTCCAGGATGTTCATGTCCGGGGTGTCCGTTTCCGGGATAACCATTTCCGGGATTTCCGGAATCAGTTGGTGGGTCTGCCCGCGTTACCAGAGAAGTCTTGACGCCCGTCGTTGCATAATATGAGTTGGGCATATTCCAGTAAAAGGGATACGAGCTAGGCACTCCCTCACGCTTAGATCCAACCGTGCCCGTGGCATCCTCATCTAGGCTGCCGACGCTGCCTTCCTCCATGATGGTGCTGGGATCGCTAAAATAGTTTTCGGCCACATACACATCCTGATCCTCGATGCTAGCGCCCTCAAGCTTGTAGACCGCCGTCTCAGCGTCGTCAGTGGCCACAGCCATGCCGCAGCAGAGGGCCAGACAGAGTACAAATTTCAAGCTCATGATGAGAGCAGACAGTTAGAACTGATTGACAGAACACTGTACTTTAGTTTATATACTTTTAGCTAGATGAATTTGCGAAAGATGAATCTGTTACAGTTATGCTCAATGTTGTGTGTACTGAACACAAAGGCTACGCTCAATGTGGAGCATTAACATGAAAATCAGTTAAGCTTTTTAATGAGCCAGCTTAGAACTTGGCTGCATTTCAGCTCTGCTCTGATTGCCCTGAAGATTGACTACATTTACAAATGATTCATATTTAAATAATAAACATCACATCTAGAAGTTTAAGCTTTAAATTTATTACTAGATAACGTGATAACAAAAACTGATACAGTTTAGTCATTTGAGAAGAATTTATTATGCTCTATGAGAATTTAAATTAATTGGCTCTATGTCAACTTTTTAACTGTTGTGAAGTTGTGAACCAATCGGTGAAAGAGCCCAACTTCGGCTATCAAATGCAAATTTGGAATGATTCATTGAAACAGATTCGATTTCTAAAATATAAAATATTTGCTAGTAAATTAAAATGAATTATTACTGAGCGGATTATTAATTGGTTTCATTTCGAAACTTTCCAACTCACTTTTACTATTACTAACTAAACCATCGACATTTGTGCGTCTGGGCTTCGAGCTTATAGCTCGATTATTTATTTAGGTTTTTCAACCAGGTCGTCAGCAAATTATTAAAAGCCTTTGTTTCTTATTTATATATATTTATCTTAGTTTATTGGTCGAAACATTTCTAATCAACATGAATGTGTATAGCTGGTGTGCAAAGAAGACCGATGCCTGGGATTTTCGTGCAGATTCTTTTGGATTCTGGCCTTCGTGTTGGTGGATGACTGGGATAAGGATGGCTGGGATAAGGATAGCCTGGATAGGGATAGCCTGGATAAGGATAGTCCGGATGTGGATGATGTGTAGGATGAGGACTATGTGTAGGATGAGGACTATGTGTAGGATGAGGCCTATGTGTAGGATGAGGACGATGAGTAGGATGTGGTCCTGGAGTCGGATGCGGTGGTTCTGGTGCAGGTCCCGGTACGGGCGGACAGGGATAGCCCGGATAATAGTAGATACGATTCTGATAGGTTATATTGCAATATTGGGGATAAGCGCCTGGTTGCCACTGAATTGTCTCAACTGCATATTCGTCCACTCCACCCTCGACGACTATATCTTCCTCATATGGTTCCGATGCATAGTCTTCATCGTAGTCCTCCTCAAGGGGCTGTGCAACCGAACAAGCACAGCAGAGCGCCAAAGCCATTAGGCACAAGGCCACTTTCGAGCTCATTTCGTAGACGCTTCTTTCTTAATGTCCGAATGCTTTCTCGCAAATACGTTTTTATAGACAAAAGGTATGTATATATTAAATGGTCACAGATTCGTCCGATCGGTCCGTGCATTCACCATGTGCCCACACTTAACCCAATTTCGCCAGCTAAGGGCCTAATATGAAATATCGCGAAACTGAAGACCATAATCAAACGAACTATTCTTATGCAAATCAGCTCAGCTAATTTAGTCAGCTTAGAACACCCAACAAATTCCACAGTGATGGAAATCAAAGCATGTCAAATCAAATTTTTGTCGGCGCTATAAATATTTATTCGAATATGCAAATTGTGATCACAAACTAATTAATGAATGACTGGCAACATGTGTTTGTAGATATTTAAGTTCTACAGCTGTTTACGTTTTCTTTTTATTAAAACTGTTTCGATTTAATGGCTCAGAAATGATCACAGTTTAAGAGTTAATAGTTGTTTAATATCCGCGGTAGGGGCAATAAATTTAGTTATACGAAGAATGAGTGCAAAATGTTGGGCGGCTTATAAATCGCAAATTTACCAGATGCTTGCAAGTGCTTAGCCGGAGGATAACTTATCTCTTTTTTTTAAAAGAAGTTTCTTTTCTAATTACTCTTATTTTATTGCTAACTTTTTAGCAATAATCATAGATTGCTTTTTACTTTTATAAATATCTAGTCCATAGATAAAGAGCAACAATTTATAAGAGCACAAGAGATTAGAGAACTTGTTGATCGCGGAGCTAATAAAAGTTTGAAAGGTTTTGCAGAATGGCTTTTGCAGTATTTTAGTCGCAGTGTTCAGTTTCGTGCTGATCTCGCAAGCTGCGGCTCAAATGGAGAACTTGGCAGAAGCTTGGAAGTATCCAACCGTAGACTGCCTGGAGAAATAATCTATAACTTTTGTCAAACAAATTGCAGTCAATGTTCAGTCTTGAAAGTGCTTTGAATAAGTTGCAGCCGCAGGACTTACAATTAAATCCTTTGGTGCCAGGGCATATATCACTGCCAGTTAATCAGTTTCACAATGGCCCAGCTCCAAAGCTCTCTTGTTTCTGCCCAGCATTGGAAATGGTTGCCACGAGCTGGGCATAAACGATGTGACCCAGCTAATTAGTTAAAATGATTCAAACTTTCATTCACACTTTTGATGACGCAAACAGCCGGAGATTATGCAAATATTTTGTTATGTTTTCGTTTTGGATAAAAATAAAGAATTAAAATCTCATTTGTGCAAATCTCAACTATGACATGGTAAAATAAGACAAAAAAAAAAAAATCTCTGCCATAAAGTTATGCACATATTTGATAGCACATTAATATACATTTCTCAACATAAAGACAACTGTCAATAGATTAGATTAACATTTTTAATAGGTTCAACTTTAATGAACTACGAACTTAATGTCAAAAGGCTGGCACGCCTTTTAGAATCTATATAAGAAGACGCCCTGCGGTTTCTGTCGATCAGTTCTGCTCGCTTGTCAATTCGCATTGGCTATATCCAGCCATTGATATGGGGAGCATGTTACGATATAGTTTTTTATTGCTGGTGCTTTGTGCTGTGGCACAAACGCAGGCGCTGAAGGTTTATGCCCGAGCTGCTTTGCCCATTTCGGAGGAGGTTGACGACGAGGAGCAGTCGCCCGAGGGACGCGTCTTTTCAATAATCAGAGATTCGGATAGAGAACCACCGAGATATCCCCACCATCATGACGATAGGCCTATTATTATACAGGCGCCGCCGCAACAGCCCTCGTATCCACCACCATCTTATCCGCCGCCGCAATATCCATCGCATCCGCACCCTCCGTATCCACAACCCTATCCACAGCCCTACCCGCAGCCATATCCGTTCCCAGTGCCCGTGCATCATCCGCATCCACAGCCGCCGACAATCATTAAGCCCATCATTAGGCCACACTATCCACGTCCACGTCCACATCACCACTATGGATCCGGTTTTGGCGGCTACGGTTTCCCACCCTTCATCAACATCACCTACTCGCCCGTGTTGTCCTCAGGCACAACATCAACCTCGACCGGAGGCACCACAACCGGTGGCACCACAACCGGAGACTCGGACGGCACACGCTCTGGTCTAGACCAACAGCAGTTAAATTATTTGACCCAACTGTCCCAGCAGCTGCTTGCCCAATCCATTGGCTCCCAGCCCCAGCTGCTGCAGTACTCCAGTCCAGCCGCAGCAGTGGCGCCCAATAATCTAATCTATCAGCAGCAGCCACAGCAATACTATGCACCACCCACGAGCCAACTGTTTACCATCAATCTGGACGAAACTCAAGAGGAACTGGATGAGGTTGAGCCTACCCGGCCGAAGACCAAGCCCAAGAGACAGCAGTATACAGTGCGTCGTTCCCAGAAATCCAAGAAGAAGAACAAGAAGAACAGGAATCACACAAAGCTGGTTTATTTGGCCCTCGAACCAGAAGCCGAGGCGCAAGCTCAGTCCACGGTAATGGAGCAGGTTGCCTAGATCGAACCTTTGACTGGCTTACATTTATGTATCGAATGTGGAAAATTAAAAGAAATATACAATATTTTAAAGTAAAATTGAAATGGTAATTTCTGCTAATTTATTTGGGATGTAAATGGAATGCTTGCGGAATGGGAATATTTGTTGTAGAGTTCTCCGAGTATATGTTGTTCCATGAGTTTTTATCATATGACAACGATGGGAAAGAAATACTTTGAATCAATAAAAATTGTTTAATGAAACAATTCAAATTTAATTAAACTATTTCTTAAATTTGTCTTTACCAAGTTTTTATTCAAACTTTTTGAAAGCGACGAAACAATACGTTAAATATTTTATCACCCTGTGACTAAAGATTTTAATAAAATAAATCTACAAAATAATAATTGTTGCATATTGCAAATATTCCAAATATTTTATTGGAGTTTCTTCCAAATTGAATATATTTTTTTAAAAATGCCCCCAAAATCATAAAAACTTGAATAAAGGAAAAACTTTTTAACAATTTGGAATATAGTTGAACTTCAATTATTCCATAGTCAGGCATATGAAAATATCTGAAAAATTCCAAGTATATAATAGAGAGTTTCAAATTGTAACCCCTGGAAGTATTTTTCTTCTAACAGAAACGCAAATTAATTATTTAGGGCGTGACCCGTGACTATCGATTTAATTGTTTTTGAAAGGAGGCGTGACGTCAGCCGCAAATTAAATCAAAAAATCAACTTTAATTAGTTAATATGTCAACTATTTATGCAAATCGAGTTCGGATTTTAACATTTAAAAAAAAAACATACTAAATACTAAAATATGGGCAAAAATGTAGGCAAGAGCATGTTATAAAAGGCAGGGCCAGCTTGTTAACTCGGGTCAGTCACGATCAAGATGTCAATTCGCCAGCAGCTGGAGCTGCTGCTCCTGCTGGCCATAACGCTCGGAGCTGTCACAGATGGTGTTTGGGCGCAACAGGAGCTACGTGAAGCGGATCATAATAGGCTGGTGCTGGAACTGCCGAGCATTAATTTCACACGGATCTATAATGAAGTGCCGCTTATCAATCTGGGCAGACTGTACAGCAGACTCTTTAACACAACCAAAGAGAAGCCCGTCGAGATGACGGATGTCAAGCCGGAAGAAGCTGTTGGCCAAAAGCAAGAGCCAACACCTCAACCTGTTGTTGTTCTGCCATATCCTCTCAACGGATTCTATGATCCTGCCAGTGAAATACAGCGCAGCAATCAAGTTCTCAACGTACAAATACCCAATCAGCCAAATGGACAGCAATTGTTTGGCGGCTTTGGTTATGCCTATGGACCGGGACCGGGACCGGGACAGGGACCGGGACCAGTTCCCGGACACGCTCATGTTCACGCTCACGGACATGCTGATGAGCATGGCTCCGGTTCTGGTTATGGCTATGGCTATGGCTACGGCTATCCTGATTATGCGCAAATCTATGGCTCAAGCAATTACAATAGCCTACCCGGCGTGCAGGTGCTGCCACAGCCCTCATACAGCCCAAATGCTGGCTTTGGAGCGTCCAATTATTACAATTATGTGAATCTAAACAATGAGGCGATACGCAGAGGCTATCGCAGGCGCGGCTATGAGCTGCACAATGCTGATTTTAATGATGGCCGTAGCCAGCTCTATGCAGACTTTGCGCCCTATCGACAATGGCTGCAAAGGCAGTCGCAGCAGCTTAATGCACAGCACCAGCTGGTCTACGAGGACTATGACGAAGAACAGGAGGACGGCTTGAGCTTGGCTAATGAATTCGACGAGGCTGACGATTATGGCATCGATGAGTATGCTGATATAGATGATGCCGATTATGGCGATGGCGACGACGTGTGGCGCCAGGCAGATGCCGGCTACAAGTCCAAGCCCAAGACCAAGTTCCAGCCAGACAGAAAACTTAAGTCTCGCCGCAAAAAGCAGCGACTGGCTAAGCATCGATCCAAGCGAATTATTTATTAATTAGTTAGCGTGTAAATAAACGACTGAAAGACCACCTTTATGAGCTGCTTGTTTTTCTTTGTTTGGGTGAAATTTATAAAAGATTTCACCTGTCTGCTCTGTTTATCCGCGCCATTAGCATTTATGTGGAGCTCGGAGCTCGCTAAATATGCAAAACCGCTTCTAGCGGCATTTAGTTGGTCAGCGAACTCGCAACCGATATGAAACCACAAGCTGCGCTCCAAATTATTGCTCTGACTACGCTCTGGACGGCTGTCAATGCCCAGCCTGGGGAAGTGGAGACGGAACGGATACAGCCGCGCACGACCTTGCCTTTGCTGCTGCTGCTCGGCTTTCCGTTGGGCTTGCCACAGCTGGACGTGGCTGGCGGGGTCGGTGTCGGTGTCGGCAGCGGCGGCGTGTTGCCCGGCATTCCCATAAGACGACCACAAGATGAGCCCACGATAACACGAACGCCACCTCAGGTGGCTGCCGATGCGCCGCCACAGAATGCACAGAGCGATGCGAGTCCAGATGCCAATGCCCAGATACGTGAACAGTTCATTCAGGGCGTGCTGCAGGGCCTACAATCGATGGCCGCCAATGGAGGACCCGGCCCCACCTTACAGCCGGCTGTGCTGGCGGACCTGCTGCAGCAGGTGATGGCGGCACAGACCACCAAGCCGCCGCCGGCTGCCGTTGAAAAGGAGGCGCAGCTGCCCAGCCATGATGATAGCGGCAACGACAATGACCCCGACTACGATTACATAGACTTTAAGAATGGTTCACGCATCAAGTACGAGCTGGATAATAATCAGCACTTAACTGATTCGCAGTATTCGAATAAAACGCTGCAGCAGCCACCACCAGCAGCAGCAGTAGCTGTAGCTCTACCGGTCTACAGCTACTACAGGCCACAACAGCTGTACGCTATCTAGAGTTTGTTTTGTGCCGATCGCAGCTCTCGCATTTATTTTGGCGATAATCAGCAAAGGTTCATTCTAGCTCGGCCTGCTTTTCGCCTAGGCCCATAAAGTTGAGATGCTTACAAATTGTTTTTATTGTAGTCAAAGTCAAAGTCTATAAAGCTGGCTGTTCACATCGCGCAGCTGGGTAGTTTAAGATTATATATAAGCACTCAAACTACGCTGCGGACAGTTCAGTTCTGCACGCGGTGCTAAGACGTGAAGTCGCCAGTGAATAAAATTTTTTAGGAATATGTTAATTAATCGCGTTTGGCTTTTACTGGTGCTGGCTGGCCCTGTTTGGTCTCAGTTACAAATAAGGGTGCCAGTATGGAACATACGCGACATTTTTAACCAAATAACTGGAACTGCGAGCAGCCCAACAAGTCAGCAGCAACAGCAGCAACAACAGCAGCAGCAACAACAGCAACAGGAAGAGAACCAGGAACAGGAAACTGAAAACTACAACTTCGATTTATACAACGCGAATAACTTTTACAATGATTATTGGAATTACTACAATTACTACAACAATTTGGCCGCCTACAATTATTACTTGTATCAGCTAAGTTTAGCTAACAGACAGCCTACAAGGCCAACTACGAGGCCCACTATAAGGCCAACTACAAGGCCCACTACAAGGCCAACTAGGTCCACAACTGCAATGCCCACTACATCAACAGCTATACCTACGTCCACTGGAACACCGACTACTTCAACAGCTATTCCAACATCCACTGGAACACCGACTACTTCAACAGCCATTCCAACATCCACTGGAATGCCAACAACTTCAACTGCAATTCCTACCTCGACTGCATTACCATCTACATCAACAGCTATTCCAACATCCACTGGAATGCCAACAACTTCAACTGCAATTCCTACCTCGACTGCATTACCAACTACCTCAACAGCTATTCCTACCTCAACAGCGATACCGACCTCAACTGCATTGCCATCTACCTCAACAGCGATCCCCACCTCGACTGCATTGCCAACTACCTCAACAGCGATACCCACCTCAACAGCATTGCCAACTACCTCAACAGCAATACCCACCTCAACTGCATTGCCAACTACCTCCCCAGCGATAACCACCTCAACTGCATTGCCAACTACCTCAACAGCAATACCCACCTCAACTGCATTGCCAACTACCTCACCAGCGATTCCAACTGTTCCAGGGTTGACGACTTCAACGGCATTGCCCACTTCACCAGAAGTTTCAACCTCGACAGCTTTGCCAAACACATTACCCCGTCTTGTAAACAACAAACTGGATAGTTTTAGAATTCGAGCTTCTGTATCCCAAGCCGAGGATGATGTAGTTGCACCCAATAATGATGATGATAGCGTCGCTGATGTTGACAATGATGCTGAACATCCTGCAGTTGCATTAGAACCGCAAACGCAATTTGTGCGACTAAGTGACAAAAATGGAAGGCCTTTGATATTGTTAACACCCAACCATAAGCCGCTGCGTCGCCGCCTTGTGGGCGCTCGTCCGGGTTACACCTACTACAAAGCCACGCCGAGCACGACTCAGTTTTAGACAAGTTAACTCGACTACAGATCGTTAGACTAGAAAGTTGCTCGAGTTTGTGATTGTCAAAATAAGATAATAAAAAGATTTGGTAATTTATTAAATGATAAAATTGAGTTTAACTAGGTAAAGTCGTTAATATGAAGCGATTATCTGATTGAATAGTTGGCATCGGTTGCTAGGTGATGGGTATTGTGGTTATTGTGTATAAAATCTTTTCAGTTGCGACAACATCAGCTCAGTATCAAGTCAAAGTCTCAGCTGCGCAGTTAACTGGAGGAAATCAAACGCCCAAAATGTTGTTGAACTCCGTGACCTTGTTACTGATAGCAACAGGTGCGGCATGGGGTATATCGCTTAAGACAGTTGCATATACTGTCCAATTACCTGTTTGGGATCTAAGTCAAAGCCACTCACGCATAGTGAATGCCTTTAGAGGCACATCGAACCGATGGTCTATGTATAGAAAAGCACTGGAAGATCTGAGCAATTACAATCACAACTATTACTATGATCCGCCAACATGGAGCTATACCGTGCCAGTATTTCCAAAAACGAAACGTCTGTTGCTTAAGCGCAAGCTTCGAACAACAACAACTACAACTCAAGCGCCGGTAACAATGCCAACCCAGGAAACTAGAAATTTTAAGAGCTACGATCAACCTACGCCAAGCCCGAAAACAAAATCGTCTCAGGAGGTTGGGGAGACTTCAGCTTCTGAGACTCAGCTTGTAAAAGGCCAAAAGCAGACTCCAATAAGTGGAGCCAAGGCCCGATTTAGCGCCATATCCAGCCTCATTGGTATGCGCTTTTAGTCCACGTCTGTGTGATCAGCCCGATGAAACGCATTTGGTCAAAGTGACTGACGAGTTTGATCAACCTATAATCTTAGTGGCACCCCAACGCTCAGATCTCCCCACAACCAATGCAGAACACACACAGAGATTAACTGAACACTATTAAGTAAATTTACCTCAATTTAATGGAAGAGTCAACGAAAAAGCTCAGCTGATTCGACTAGAAAGTCATTCAAGCCTTTGAATTTATTAATTGTTAATAATTTATTAATGAATACTTGTAATGATAATAAAAAACATGTGCATTTATGTACGATAAAGAGCAATAAAGCAGAAGATGTTAAGCCACGATCATTCGATTAGTTTTCGTGCCTTTGCCTTGAAATGGAGCAACCGTATAATATCACAGTGAGCCGTCGGCGTTGAAGCTCAGTCCCATCGCAGTTGGGATCTGGACAAAATGTTAGCTTATATTCTGTGCATATTGCTGCTTGCAGCTGTAATAATGGATACATTTATCATCCGATAATTCTACCACCTATGAAACCACCTGGGTTTTACCCTGGGCCAGTCTATGCAAAACGTAAGGTCCGACCTCCTTCAACAACACCTCATACAACAATTACAACAAAACCACCAACACCTTTAACAAATCCAACAGAACCCACATTTGTAAGACCAACAGAAATCACCAGGTTATTGAGTGAAAGCCAGGCTCAATCACAAGGTCATTCGCACGACAAATATCCATCTTATCCATACTGGATCTATCCTGTGCCAGTTTATGCAAAGCGAACTGTGCATATACCGAAAAAGTCCTTTCAGCCTACGCCAACAACTTCAACAAGCCAACAGACGACTCAAACAACGCCGGAATTTCGCGGGTTTTCCAGTAGTTCACAAACAACGCCTATTCCGCAGGGGTTAAAGAAAAACGTGAATTTAGAAAATGATCTCAAGAGCAAGTCACAGTTAGCCAAGAAAGATATCTTCTCATTAATGTGTAGTTTATATTCTCGAGCTTGCGGACAACCCAATGAAGCCAGTGTACGGCACTAACTGATGAGCACGGTAAATCTCTAAACACTAAAAAATAGCCAAAATAAAGATATCTTTTTAAATTGGTAGCCCTAAGCCGTTGGTGTTAATCTGCACAGCGGTGGTCGTGGTTAAAACAAGTGATAATCGTCGTGTATTGTTTTAAATTTATTGTCAAAACTAATAAAGTTTTCTTGATTAGTGGCGCCTTGGGCAACCATCAATCATCGGCATGCGACTTGCCTAATTTCGGGTTAACTCCGTCTATATAAAAGCACTTTTCTTAAGTCGCTGTTAGTTAAGTTCTGATCAACGCGCTTCTTGTAGCACTATCCCAATCACATCCTATAGAGTTTGTCTCAGATGTTTATTAGTCAGGCGTGTCTTTGGCTCTTTTTGGCGGCGCCCGCCTGGAGCCAGTCAAATGTTGATCGCAGCCAGTTGAGAATGAATATTCCAGGTTGGGATATAGGCGATTTGTATTCGCGCATAACGAACGCTTTAAGTGCATCGTACAAGAAGCAGAAGGTTAGCAGACAGAAAGTGGATCCTGCTGCCATCGATGATTACTATAATAACTACTGGGAGAACTTCTATTACCATAATCCGCCGTATGTGGAATACGTGCCTTGGCCGCGTCCGCCACCTAGACCTAGACCCAGACCAAGACCCACACGCAGACCTAGACCCACGACGACCACAAGAACACCTCTGACTACTAGCACAGCGGCTGCCACTACAACCACGGCCTCTACAACTACCTCAACAACGACTCTTGCCACTACAACTTCAACCACCACGCCTAGGCCCAGCACAGCTGCACCTGTAACCACGACGCCGCCTCCTTCAAGCACACCGGGTCCTACAAGCACACCGCCTCCTACAAGCACATCGCCTCCTATTACCATAATCACAACCAACGAACCTGTCAGGGAATATACTGTATCAAACTTCGCTGACGATTATAGTGCACCAGACGCTGAGCTCAAGCCGGAGCAACAGTTGTCCATCAAATCGCGACCGCATTCTGTAACCTCGCTGTGTCATTATCATCCCAAGCTCTGCGATCAGCCCGATGAGGCTCACTTTATGGAACTAACCGATGCCAATGGCAATCCACTTATATTGATAGCTCCAGCTTCAACTACCAGACGACCGTTTAGGCAAACATTGAGGCCCACACGCAGATACAACAGTCACCGAAATCACAGCAGAGGCAAGAATAAAATGTATTTAATATCACCTAAGGCTAAGCGAAAAGCTTCCAGCATGAATTTAGTTCCAAGAAGTCGCTACCTTATTTGAAATTAAATAAAATTTTTAAACAAATAACTATGCACATTAGATGACTTTATGTTATGTCAAAGTTTGGCTAAATGAGAGTTGAACTAACAGGTGAGCAGTTGACGGTTCAACTCCAGCAGAAAATTACCCATTTATATTTTTCTAGTTGTTGGGCGCGTGCTGGGAATTTGAGACTCTTTTTAACACTGGCAATGCAGAGTAATATCTTCTAGTATTTAGGTATAATATTTCATAGGAAAGTTAAAACATATTTCATGGTTCTCACATAACTTCGATATGATATGTGTAGATATTAATTAGGTCTTTCTTAAGTTCACGAGTTCAAATCTCATAAACTTTCATTTTCACAAACCTCTCTTGAACGAGTTTGAACGGGTTTTTGTTGGGGTTTCAGCACAGTTGAAGCTATTTGCCAGTCGCAATCGAGCCGCGAGAGCAGCTGGTACTTAGCCGAAGGTGTCGCAAACGCCATGTGCGCATTACGTGGAACTTTACTCGGGCTGCTTTTACAATTGGCCATACGCAGCGAAGCTGTTGCCCCGCCCAGCCTCGAGGCACTGCAGCAAATACCTCAATTAAGCTACGACCAGGTGGCGCTCATCGCTGGCAATGCGACAGCCCGTTGCCAGCTGATGCCGCAGCTCTGCGACTGGCAGCTGCATCTGTACGAGGGCCATCCATTTCAGGTAGAGCTGCCCAGCAACCACGGTGCTGGGGGGGAGGAGCTGGAGGTGGCGACTCGGCCAGCCGCTGGCACTTCCAGTGCTTCACCAGACCTGTCGCTGCTCAGCTTTGCGGTGCCCGGCGTCAACAACAACCACGAACTACTCATCTATGCGCAGGTGGAGACGGCGGCTAAGCCAAAGCCAAGGCAGAGGACAAAAGCAAAAGCAAAATCAAAGTCAAAGTCAAGGAAAAGAAAGCGTCTGCTGGCCAACATCAAAATGCTTATGTAAACAAAAAGCCAAGTTCAAAAGTACCGCTACGGCTGTCTAAATTCAATAAATCAAAACAAGCCAATAAAAAAAAAGAATAAAATACAAAAAAAAAACACTTAAATAGCTAACGATTCATGTTAGTTTGCAGCTATTCAGTAGCCGCGGCTGTGCTGCCTGCCCGGAGGCGATCACACGATAAATAAAAACTATTAGCTCATTAATGTCCAATTCACGCCAAGCGCCAACTGGAAGCCGTTCGACCGCTTTCAACTTTAACCCGTGGCCGGGCGCGTGTCACAGCTGCTGACCTGGGCCAAAGAAAAAAAACTAAACAAATAACCAAAACGAGAATAACAAGATCTTTGTGGCAAGCCGAAGATTGAATACACTTGTAGACCTATTTGTGGCTTGTGAGTTTATTGAAGATATCTTGGAAAACTAGAAAATACAAGAATCCAAGTTGATACGAATCCTTATATATACAAATTTGAATCTATATACAAATATAATATATGGAATGTGCCCAATTTGGCGCATATATATTTTGTATAAACAAACAAGTTATTCATACAAGAAGTTTCTACCAATAATTTCTATGATATAGTGCCGCGATTTGTCCAGATCCGACATTTGAGCTCCTTGCATAGAAACTGTCAGACGTGTCCCATATCGACTCGGCTGATCAACAATATATATACTTTTTATGGCTTCGCAGATGTCTGACAAAATGCACACACTCCCGCAAAAGGGCATAAAGACCAAGTCTCTAGACGTATTATTTGGCGTGAACAAAGCCATCTTTATGCTCGTTTTTTTTGTTTGTTTAATTAAATATTAATAAATTAACTGGTAAGCAGTATTTTAATGAAGTCAGCGCGTTGTCAACGCAACAGCTTTAAAATCTTTCAGACCGTAGAGAAAACCGGCGTAAAGGTCGCACAAATAAAACATCGATAGCTTATTTATTATTTAAAGAGATTTGCATACTTTAAGCTGTGGCAGGAAATGGGTTAGAAAGCGCAAGTGAAACTCGCTAAAAATCATTCATTAAATAATAAAAACGCAAATAAATATTCATTAGCTAACTTTTGACTTAAGGATACGCGTGTATACAAGCTATAAAATGTAAACAAAACTGATAAAAATGTTGTTGAAACTATTTTCGAGCTTAAAATTCAAATTGCGCGTTTTAGATGGATTTTTCTTTTAAAAAAAAAAAAACTATTAAATTATATTATTTCCATGCCAGGCTAGACTGAAAACTATTAAAAGTTGCCAAGCTGCTTGAAATTTAAGCTCGCATATCTTTTTTTAAATCAAAAATTGTTTACTGTGCAGCCAATCGTAAAAGGGATACAAGGATGAATACAAACTGTTAAATTGAACGGGAAACTTAAGAAGTTTTTAGCTTTCATTGTTGCGCTTTTACGATTATATTTTATTTATATTTTTTATTACCAAGTCCGAAAACTTACATGCTTGCTTGTCGTAATCAACACAAAGAACCTCCAAGCGGAAATTCAATTCAATGCTGGACAAGACCGACCGCCCGCCCGACACCCCGACACCCCTGACCAAACTCTCAAAGCTAGCTTTTGATATTGGCTTTGGCCCACACACACACGGACACACCCGCTCATATCCGCTGGGCACGCTCGTCGTCCGCCTCGTCGGCCATGCTATCATAGATGGTATTCAAAAATTTTCTAATTTCCGCATATGGTAGTATCTGCCACCAATTTGTCGTAGTTTCGATATCCTGCTCATCAGCAGGATCTGCTGCACTGGGTCGCCGTTGAGCGCCCCTTCGCTTCCCTTTGCCCTTGGCCGGCATTTTGTTACCCTTTTTCAGGATTGGCCTGCGTGTGGCCTGACTGTTGATTGCCATGGCCGGGGCTTTGACATCTGCTGTGGCAGTCGTCAGCTTTTCATCAGTTGAAGCTGGCCGAGCCGTACTCGTTGGAGCGTTGGAGTGTGCAGCACTTGAAGCATTGGGCTTTGTATCAGTTTCATTTGGTATCTTGGTTTTTGTTTGTGTTTGTCTGCGCTTGGACTTCGGTTTGCTGGCCAGGCGAAGAGGCTTATCTGCTGCTCCAGCTCCAGCTGCAGTTGGCTTGGTCACTGGCTTTGGCGCCATATTCATGCCATTTGCTTGGCCATCATTGTCATTGTGCCTGTCACGTTTCTTGGCAATGGCAACGTCATCAACGCTCTGACCCATCTTTGACTTCATCTGCAACTGATGCGCCTGCTGCAGTTGCTTGTCCTTCTGCTGCTGCATCTCGCCTGGTTGATGCGCCTTCATCTCCTCCACTGTCTGGGTTTGCTTTACCTTCAGCTGCTCTCCCAGCTCCTGTTTCTGTCCCTCATCCTCATCCTGCTCCTGCTTTGCATTGACAATAGTCTCCAAATGCTGCTGCTGTCCTGGCTCGACAACTGTTGTTGCTGTTGATCCCATTTCGATTGTTGTCGCATCATTTGCTCGCTCTTTGCTGTCATTTGCCCCTTTGGTCTTCTTAGACTCCTGAGCTGACTGCGACGTAGCCTCCATTTCGGATTGCTTCTCGTTCATAGAGCTAATTGCTTCAGTGCTCATCACAATTTTGTTCGAGTTGACCCTCTGTGTTACACCCTCACCCTGCCCGAGCACAGGTAATGCCAATTTTACATTCAATGGACCCAGCTGCTGCTCCCGCTCCTGCTCCTGCTCTTCCTTCAGCGGCTGCTCAGACTCTGTCTTGGCCTCGTCCAGCGTGTTTATTAGCACAATTTTCCTGTTGCCCTTGTTTTCCACGTGAAACTCGTGCGAATATATATTCGCTTGATCCCAACTTAGGTTCATTTGCAGCTTCGCCAACTGACTGTTTAGGGCAGCTAATGCCGACGGTTCCAGGCTGCCTCCAAAATCAGCAGCCGATTGCCTAGACTCTCCATTTGGGGGCGACGGATCCCGGTCGAGATTCCTGTACTGCCCCTTTGGCAAGGCGCGCAGTCGACTGCTCTGCGCAAGCTGCTCCAGCAGCTGGCCCACGGGCAGCGCCTGGCCAGCTCGGGGCAAATGCCCCACCAGATTCACCATGGGCTTGTTGTACGCATAGGCATCCACATCGAAGGCGCCATGGACGGCCGCACGTCTCCAGTGCTTGCGCGGCACCTGGCTAAATTGGGCCGTAGCTGTAAGAGATTTGGCTATTAGCTGGACTTTCACTGGAAACCATTTCGTGTGTCTGCTTTACATGTTGCCAGGCTGATGATCACCAATAACAATGATATGGCCAGCATAATTTGGGCGTTGGGCGTGCCGTTCTCTCATCGACTAAACCGATTTCCGCACACTCAACCAATTTTATTGCCCTCCAATTTGGGTCAGTCGCAGATCGAGTCGCCGCGAGGGGCTAATTTGCATATGAACAATCAGGTGAAATGTTCTAAGAATGTGCGAAACATTGTCAAAATAGCCCCCACCCAAAAATAAAAAGATAAACAGGTTTCGCAAATGGCCACAAGCAACGGCACTTTTAAAGCCGTGACGATTTGTACACTCAGAGAAAAACTACGTGCTAAATTCTTATAAGTTCAATTCTTAAACTTTCAAGAGTATTTCGTATTTCGTATATATATATTTTTTTATAATGTTTGTTCCTTATATCAATAATAAATAACTGAATTTAAGCAAAAAATACTTATTTTAATAAGCACACTTAATACCTCAATAATTGGTAAAGTTTGAGAAATTCACTTTTATTTGGTAATTTCGTGCTTAAAAAAAAGCTAACTTGAACAAGCTCAAAAGTGTAAAGCCAACCTTTTGACATATTTTCTTATGACAAGTGAAAAATTCTATGAATTTTCTTCAAGTGTGCTATTGTTAATGCTGTTGACCATAAAACTTGATTGTTATGGAGACAACAAATGGCCGTGTCAGGCGCTGACACGCTGACCTGTCGCAGGGCCTTGACCAATTTGATTTTATGCGCTGCTTAAAGTCTTAATAAAGCCCCAGCGAAAGGTGAAAGTTCAGATTAACATATCAATGCTGCGAGACAATAAAAAACACACACAAACACACACCCAATGGCTGGGCGAAAGGAAAGTAAGTGCCGAAACATTCCACAGACATTTCACTGAAAATGTCAAAAGACAAATTGCATTGTCTGACAGGAATACCCCTACTACAACAAAAAAGAGTGCAATTCAATTTCGCTGGCATTTTGGGAATTTATTTAGCTATGAGAACATGTCAAAAACAGTTAAGCGAACGCCCCCGACAAAAGAAAGAGAATTCCCAAAAAAAAAACCAAAAACAAAAACGAAAAGACAAAACGAAAAGAAACCCCAAAGCAAAGCAAAGCAAACAGACTGACAGCTTGCACTTAGAGCACTTAAGATAACTGTATCTTGAGACAAGTGCAGGCCCAGGTCCAAGCGCTGATGATGTCCACAGTGGGATGAAGATTTATGAAAACTGTTGACAGTTGGTGCTGCGAACCGTAAACAGTGGGCCGCAACCGAACGAAATTTACATGCGGACAATGGTGCAAACTGCAGAAATGGCGTTGCCAATGAATCCAGAGCCATAATGCACAAAAGAAATAAAATAACGAAAGAACAGTTAACTTTGCGCGCCGAAAATTAAATACCCTTGCATGTGCATAGCAGCTGTGTAGTATATCCTTGTAAACTTGATACGGGTTTCACACAAAACTCACATTTCGTCCGATAATTTCTATGGTAGCAATTTTTTTGAGTAATTGGCGATCTGTTTATGTTTTGCCTATTTATGCCAGTTTCAGTTTGGCCAACTCCAATATACCCCTTTTAACTCATTTGCATTGCTTGCAGGGTATAAAAATGCGATAAAAAGAAAAGAGCAACTGACACACAGATAGACATCGTGACGGACAGGCACAAAGGCAATTGCAGCATGTGAGAGTGCGCGAGGGAGGGGGGCGGTGGAGAGTGGGAGATGAAATACCAAGTCCAAAGTGAACGAAAACAAAAGGCATAAATGAAACACTTTTAAAAAAAGCCATTTCTTTGTACAAGCCGCATAGGGTACTATGAATTGTTTGTCTATCATGCTATGGAAATATATATTTAATATGTTCAAATGAAACTTACCTAACACTTATTCACATTTATTTATTAATTTAACACAAACACCACAAAAAACGCGCACAAACTACGGTTAACATTACGCGAGTATGTAAGCAGCGGAGTATCGGTACAAAATAAAGAAGTATTGCTTAAATTTGCGCCACGGCATTTGGCACGACACGAAGCAGCAGGCAGTTCTCATTATAATCCCAATGATCAAGCTCAGTGCGTAGTGAGACGTAAAACGAGACAAGCAATTAATTTTTTTATTTATTAATATCGCAAAATAACACGCAAACATGTTCGCAATAATGAACGCGCCTGGGGAACACACGCGCAAGCGATCCTCGACTGCGTGCGTATCGATACACAGTATCGATACTATTGGCCAGTAATCGATAGCTGCTTAGATTGAGTACATTTGCCGCAGTGACCGCGAAAAGTTGTGGTATATTCTTATTGTGCAAAGTTTTTATTAAATTGTGTGTGTGTGTAGTTCTTAAAGTGTGCGCTAACTTGAAAAGGGTATTTGAGGTACGCAACTTGGCGGCATTGTTGTAATAAAAGTTTGCTTGCAGCGGCGCGCATAAATGCCAACTATGCCACTTGAATCCACGCTGGAAAGAGGCTGCAATCAGTAGCGGTTGTTGACAGTTGCTGTTGTTGTTGTTGTTTTATTTTTTTTCTGTTTTCTGTTGCCTGCCGGTGGACTTGCACTGTGCATTCTTCCAGGCGACTGGAAGGTGCCTGTGCAAATACAATAAGTCAGGGGGCGTGGCCAAAAGTTAAGTGGATAAACGATGATTGTGTGGGTGGAGAGGAGGGGGGAGGGCGGTTAAGACAAATAAGCGCCAGCGTCTTAATTAAGCAACAACAGTTAACAGCAACGAGTGGAAAGTGCATGACTTGGAAATACCCTGTCGGCAGGCTTGAGCTGCCGTAACATACATACATACGTACTTGCTGATATAAATAGAGACTGCAGCTGTGCTGCTTCTTGACTGGAAAAGGCAATTTTGAGTAGCTTGTAAATAAAGTCTGATTGTCTGTCACATGCTCAACTGCAATATACCTATGTCAACATCTACAGGGTATATATTAATAATGAACAGCAATCGGTACTGGCCGTCGGACTGTGTTCAAGACAACTTAACCATGTCGTCGCTTGAACATGCACATCCACTTGTGGTTGGCACTGCAAATGGGGCTTATTTCATTATTTATTCGATTGCAAACTTTCAACTTAAATGCGCTCAGAGATGGACAGGTCCTTGAGAGTCCACCGGTCAGTTGTTGTTGTTGTTGTTGTTGTTGTTGCTGCTGCCGAAGTGCAAATGCAAACAATTTACTTTGTCATTAGACGAACAATTTGAGCACACTCTATAGAGCATACACCCCCCACCCCCCTCCCCCTCTGTTCGGCATCCTTCAGCCTTTGTTATCTTTTGTCAATTGCAGCTGTGTCCGTCCTCCTGGCCAGCTGCTCATTTGAGCTACAAATGTCTGTTTTCGTCTTTTTTCCTTCTCAATTGTTGCATTTTTATAAGAAGAGTAATAACAAAGCAAGCAGAAAACAAGCTAAAGTGATTTAGTAGCAGCAAAGCCGACTAGTAGATATCCTGTACTACTGCGAAATAGTAGTGATGTTATATGGACTTCAAGATTGAATTCCTTCTTTCTTTCTTTCTTTATGTGGAAAGTTACGTAAGATTTACAAAAAGTTAATATTCTAGCTAAGATTCTAGATAAGATTAAAGAGTCTACATGCCGGGAACTGCGATTTTAGCTAATATATTATCTGAAAATCGATATTAATCGATTTAGGAAATGTAAAAAAGAGCAGAGGTTGCATAACAAATGTAAAATATATGATTACAGAAACATCTGCATAACTCCAATATACCTCTTTGCCACACTTTTGCAGGGTATGCGAAAACAGATAAAACCATTCACAGTATTTTGCACATTTTCGTTTAATTTGAATTTTTCTATGCAAATACCGAGCTATAAAGGCAAAAAAATACAAAAAAAAAAAAAACACCAACAAAAATTTTCACAAATTCGAGCATTGTTTTTTTTTGTTCGTTCCAGCAAGTTTTCGGGTCTGTGCCAAATTGTTATTGCAATTTTCTTTGTGTCTCTTGTGCAGTTTCCAGCTAGCCGCTTGCCGCTTGCAACTCTCGCGGTTCATTGCGCCTGTCGTTTATATGATATTCGCATTTTTGGGACCCCCTCACTCTCTCTCTCCACGCTCCACTCTCCACATGACGCATACCCTGCTAACATGTATTTGATGAGTTTGTCATAAAGCTTACCGCAACCTGCTGCAAATTGAGAAAATATTTGCTTTACTTTTCGTACTAAATAAATGTTTATGTGGCGCGTTCTTGGCAGATGAATTGTGCAAATGAAAAGCTTTATTGTAGGAGTTGGAAATGGAAGAACCCCGGTTCGAATCTTCGACAGTATAGCTTATAACTATATAAAATAGTTATAATAATTATAACAATGTTAAACTTTCTTTTAGTTTGGCATAGTATTAAATAAAGCTCGGCTTAAATATGCATATCTTGGAAGAATTATATATATTAACATGTCAACGTTTTCTTTAACTTGTTTTAATATTAATAACATGTCAAAATTGTATATTATCAAAAATGTCTTATTCTAAAGAATTCATTAGTATTATTCGACTTTGTATGAAGCTTGGGCATTTGTGCTAAGAGAAAGCTAAGTTATATTTCATTGATTGGAGTATTGTTTCAAAGAATGGGTAACCATATATTATGGATAAATAGTTCTTCCCGCTTTTTATCTGTTTCTATATCTAAACTTTTGTTTTTAAATGCTTTTTACCCTTGTTTGAGTTTATAATATGATCATGAAATCTTCATATATATTTAAATATATATTTTGACCCGTATCAACAAACGAGTTGATATTTGAGATCATGTCCATTTCCATGCAAACTATTGTCATGATACTTAGTTCCAACTCTCTCTTGCAGGTAGTGTATACTTAGTTTTATCTCCACACACCTGTAAAGTCGTATTCAATTGGATTACTCTATTATATATGACGTCTGTATAGATAAAGGATCGGAAGTAAAGCTCTCGTGTAAAATGATGGCTTCGCCTCATCGTATTTAAGGGTATTAAATCTTCGGCGTGCCGCGTATAGGCGTCCTTTCTTGTTTTTGTATTAATTTTCGTTTCGTGCTTTTCAATTTCAGTTGAAAATTGGATGAGGCGACCAAAAAGCGGGTGCATTATTTAATGGGCGAACGCTAATCAAATTGGCCTGACTAATTGTTATGCAAAACCGAAATGAGGCCATAACAATCAATGCCAATAAACTTGGTCAGGCGGGCTTTGCATGCCGCAGGCTAAACGACACTTTGATTTAGTGCAAGGACAACAAAAACAACAAGAACAACAAGGACATTGAGAATAGAGAAAGCCAAAATATCAGCATAATAAAATAAAACAAAAGCTAATGCCAACGGGGGCAACAAGGGGCAGGCGGCAACTTTATGGCCAACATAAAAATCCGTTTCTTTGTCACGCTCACAGCCCGGGCCGGACGCGGCCGGAATCTCAAATGACAAAGTTCTACATGCAATCCGGCCGCACAGCAGCCCACAGTGCGTATACGCAACGCGAGGCGGCAATTTATGAGCGCCACACAATTCTCGATAGTTGTAGCTGCCGATTACCATGCCAACTTGTTGCCTCGACTTGCTGTACGGAAAGTTTCGCACCTAATGCCCACATCAATATGCAAAGCTGGCCAATTTTGGCATAAGACGCAAATCAAACGCGCTGCGCTAAGCTGCTTTAAAACTTAAAGTTCATTTAACTTTTGCAATCATCAGCCGAATCCGAGGGGCATGTTCCAACGCTGACTGCCACTTGTGATTTATTAAGAAGTTGAGCAACCTATTAGTGCAGATTGTACGACTTATAGATGCACTAAAAGTACGTAAAGCGCGAATCAATGAGCAGCCGCTTTAGCAATCTGCCTAACTTGATCACATTCAATCAAGCCAAGCACTTATGGAAGGGCATATTGGAGCGGCGTTTGCTTATGAATTGGAAGCAATTTGTTGACTACAACAAGAGCTACAGCTGCTGATTATGTCTTACTTGGTCTATTTGTGGAACTAAAACTAATCTACGAAGGTTAATCTCTCAGAAAAGGATATCCATATTATAGAAACAAAACTTATAATTGGTAAGTCTGTTAGTTATGTCCTCCCTAATATTCTTACTTCAGTTATATATTGATTCTATAGTGAGACCTTGATAACTTACTTAAGATTTTATCGTAAGACCTTAGAAAATGGTTGTCCACGTTCAGGCTTCGATTCCTTCGACTAGTGCACAGTTAATTCCAAGCCCAGTTCTAAGTAATACTTAATCAAATTAGACAACGGAATTCTCTAGAAATTTAACTTCAATCAATTAACATTTCGTTAGATCTTTGCTTTGATACTGTCACATTTTTCTTGGGAAACCACTTTCAAATAAGCATGCCATTAAACAAGTGATACGTTGTAATACGTCAAACATTTTCTATTTTTGGAGCTTAATAACTAACTGCCATATTCCCATTGTTAACAAAGCAAACTGGACAATCGTTCTGTTGTAGCTTCAGGTCAAAGCGCCGACACGCGCCAACGTTGTGCACAACCCAGCCCAGCCTCAAACACAGGGCCAGATAGCAATTATCTAGGCAAGTGAGCGTGTAATGGGCCCAAACCGACGTTGTCTGGTTGCCTTTTTTTTTGGGCTTTTATTTGCTCTACCCTGAACCCGTTGGGCATGGGGTATGATAGTATTGTATCAAAGGAGCTAGCAGAAAGACGAGTCTGCGCGTCTTTAAGAATGCTTTGAACTGGAAAACTACAATAACTAGTGACTAGTTGCTTTACATGCACTTTTTCACATTAACGAATTATAGATTTCTAAAGAATACTTAAAAATTAAAGCTAGATATGTTCAATTTTATTGTCTTCTAGTTTACATAGATTACAAATGTTTCAATTTATGAAACGCTCCTATTATTTGACTTAGACTAGTTGCTATATAGTCGCTTATATTAGAAGAAGAAAATGGGTATTATTTGTTTTCGATATCTTTTCACATATATGATATATCGATAAATATCGATGTCATAAGAAAACTTAGAGTTAAAGCTAGATATACTCACTTTGGTTCTCATCACAGATTAAAAATGTTTTAATTTAAGAAAAGCTCCCACTATACTCTCCAATAGTGACAAGAACGGAAGAGAGATAGAGCTTCACGCTTTAGTATATGCACACGCTGATAATTTCATAAAGATCGGATAATAAGCACCGAAGGAAGCATGTCCATGTATGAAGGAAGCATGTTCCTTTTGATATCTCCACATTGTTGCCGATTTCTTGTGCTGTTAGGGGTAGCAGCTGCTAATTAAGGGGTATCTGCTGGTCGTGCACTCGTAATTGCTTCAATATCTCCTCATTGTTCATTGTTGCCGCTGTCTTGTTCTGCATTAAAAATGACCAAATGATTTATGATTTGCTGCTGCTGTTTCTGTTGCTGCTTTTCAATAATGCGCTGTCCGGCATTAAATTTTAATAGCCTTTTGGCAGGCTCAAGTGGAGCATTTCCGGCAAATGCAAAGCAAAAAAAAGAAAAAAAGATGCTTATGAATTTATGAAGTGGCTTCAATTGAGGCAAACGTTTGCCATTAATTTTCCGTCGGATATGTTTGATATGGATTTATGCACTTGTCCTGTCGCTAGTTTTGAGTGCGGCTAATGCATATTTATGGCACATTGCAAGTGCTCTAATTCAATGATTGGCCAATAACTGTGGAGCGCACCGAGTGGGGGTGTGGGGGCGGCGGGTTTTGTACCCAATCAATCATAATTTGTAACTGTCAAGCGGCAAGTGGCAAGCGGCGGCGGCGGCGTCGTCGTCGTCGTCGTCATTGAGTGATGAAGTTGTCGCCGCGACAGCCAAAGCCAAAACTCAACAAACAGTCGGAAGCGGAGAGTCGGAGTCGGCGACCAGGACTCCCTTTATCCAGTCCGTACGTGGTTCGAGTCCCGAACCCGATTGTTGCAGTGTCTGGGAATTCGTTGCGGGCATTGTCTCTGGCTGGCATTGTGCAAATGTCACCTGTGTGGCAGCGGGGGCAGCGGTAGCAGCTGTGGCAACTGTTGGGCATGTGTATACAACATTTGGCTGCTTGCCTCTTCACGATTTATTCGTGAATTTTTGCGCGCAAACAAAAACAAAGGCAAGTTGACAGCCGTCGCATCGCATCGCATTGGCTGCTCGTCTCTGCTCGAATTTGACAAATGTCTGACAAATCCTGTCAGCTCCTATACATATATATGTGCCATATATACAGCTAATGAAAGCCAATTGACTTTGAGTTTCAGCCCGGCCAAATCTTTGGCACGTGCCAGCGCTCAGCTTTAACTTTGCGTTTGTAAACTTCTTATTTTCCCTCCGATGTTACTTAATACTATGCCCTAGCTGGCAGGGACTTATCAGTTTCTAATATGCGGGAGACCTGGCGTGTATTTACTTGGCTAAAAGAGATCTGTTTTCTGTAATCATCTCGCTTTAAGCGTATTCAATTTTCGGCTTGTAGTCAGCTGCTAATTTTGTTTTGATTTTTCACTTTTTCCTATTGACTATTTTTATTATTTGTTCACACACGCGTAGCCAAAAGCTATGCGACTTGTTATTCACATCAGGTAAACAATTTATAAATAATAAAATGCTTTTTACTATTAGGAAAACACTTGCCGGGAAAGGTCTTTCAACTGCGCCTTTGTAGGTTAACTATTAAGCTATGCAGTAATTCAATTTGTGGACATTCTTGAGATATGACATCTTTTTCAACCTCAAGTGTGGGAAATTCATGGAAAACGTTTGGGTTAAAAATGGTCCTAAAGGGCGTAGTATAAAGTTACTTGCGATCGGCTTATTTTTTTGTGCCTACATAAAAACATATTCTATACGTGTTTTAGGGATTTCGTAAATTCCACTGGCAACTGCGGAAAATTGGCGAAAAACAGTTGTATGAAATTTTATTGTTTTTAAACTTATTTTCCAAGTACTTTCTGGTAATTCATTTTGTGTTTCACACGTTTTCCTAATTCCATCTCTTTAAGGTGGAAATCGCGAGCGGAAATGAAAAGTATTTCCGATGGTTTTATCGATTTCGGAAATTCCACTCGCAACTGTGGAAAATTAGCGCAAGGCGGTTGTTTGAAACCACTTTTGTTTACAATCCGATCGGATTAAAGCTCATTTGCAGAGATCTTTGTGAAAAGTTCTCTCAGACGGGTTTCACACTCCCTGCAGGATGGAAATTGTCAGTCAGAGGTTCGATACGCTCAAGCGTATTATTTCAAGTTAAATCTCTTTAGTTCTTAGAGCGTTTCTATTTTAAAAGAAACCAATTTATTTTCTTAGTGGTAAACTAGACACTTAATTTCCCAGTTGTGGTAGCACAGTGTAACTAATTTGAAGTATTGCCTTGACTAGAGACACACAAACACACAGACATGTGTATACATACATATACATGTATATATATATATATGTGTATGCACGTAGGGACTTGTATGTGTATGCGCATAGGCCGGGCATTTAAGGTCCTGTTTCGCTGGCGAGCTGCCTGGTCAGCTGTGATTTGTGTCAAAATGTCGAGCCCGGGCACAGTCAAGTAAATCAAAGTGAACTGAGCCAAGGTACAGCTACGGCAATACACCTACACACACACACACACACAGGCACACCTACACACACAACAACAACAACTAGAACTACATTCGAGCCGAGAGTTTTCTCCTTTATTTGGCTGCCATCGGTCATTTTTCATGTTGGCATGGCGGTCGCCTGGGCCACTCACAGAGCGAGCAAGTTGGCCGGTGGTTAGCGGGGGAATGGTGTGAGGGGGGGGGTTAGGGTGTTTGCTAGTCGAGGCGAATGTGATTATTGATTGGTGTTCACCTAAATTCATGGCTGGCTTGAACGCTGACGAATCATCTATCTAACTATGGCCAAAAGTCAAAAGATTCGTGAGCGTCTCTCTCTCTGTGTGTGTGGCCAATCGATAGGTGCCTGTGCATGTGTGTGTGTGTGTGTGTGTATATAAGCGCATTGTGGTGTCATTCGATGCCATTATTATCAGCATAGAAACAATAGCAGCAGCTGCAGCCAACGAGGTGTGCACGAAGGGGGGGCTGGGGTGAAGCTGGGATAAAGTGTATCCATCAAATACAAGTTTGACGTTTATGTGACATTTGAAATCAATTTGCACGACAATTGAATTTTCAATTTTTGAGTGCAATTTGTTATTGTTAGTTGCTGTTGCGATGCACACACGCACACCCATACACACAGAGGCATGTATCCCAGGCAGACAGCAATTGATGCGTTTATATGTCAATTAGCAATTTATGCGCGCAATTTTCAGCGTTTGCAATTTTTAATGCCCTGAAGCTTAAAGAGGGTATAAGGCTTTTGTGCTAAAGCATTTAATAGGCAGAAGGCGTTAACTCCGACTAGAAAAACAAACAACAATGCTCAGCCGCGTTAATCTAGCCAAGCCCGTCTCTTCGTGTGTATGAACTCTTCGATCTCGGAAACTATAAAAGCTAGAGACTTGCATTCATGAAAATACATTCTCCGCCGATGCATGATGACCTCTAGTTTATTTCAGCATATAGCTATCGCGGTCTGCTTCCACGAAATCAATAAAAATCTATATCCACATCATATCTTTTAATCATATTTCGAATCTTATAATAGTTAGAGACAGCAAACTTAGTTTGTAGGTTCTCGTATAGCAGAATATATCACTGTTTGAATATCCCTCCTCTTTCGCCCCTTAAAATTTAAGAAAAGCATTTTTGAATGCATAGTTGCGGGCATTGGTATGCACACACATTTGAATTCCAGCTTTCTGCCCTGAAAAATCATCAGGATCGGACTGCAAGCTCCGATTTTGGGTAAGAAAGCTTTTTCCTGTATAGAGGACTAAGGAAAGAGGAAGCTCAGCTGCTGCGGACGTAGCTTGCAGTGGAAAAAAGGAAGCTAAAATGTTATTAACGACCGCTCAGCTTTGAGTTGAGGGCATCTCCTAGTCGCGCATACCCGCCTAGAGCACTGCAACATGGTTTTTCATATCATTCATGAATACCAAAGTGAATATTTAATTGGCAGCCGCAATGTATCCATGTTTCTGCGTGTTGGTGTGCGTCTGTGTGTGTGTGTGCGTATTCGATGTCAGCTAAGTGACATGCAAATGCACAAACCGCAGTTTTGCACCGCAAATTAAACAAACACACGCGAGTTACTTTTCATCAGGAGTCTAAATAGATAATCACGAACCGTTGATTGAATGATTGAATGATTGAATCAGCATCAAATTCGCAAACAAGCTGCGAAACATAATTTCTGTTCCCGATTTCCATTGTTTATATTCGTTTACAGTAATCTATACGCGAAATATGTGCGATAATTGGCATGGAATTTACATAGTTCGACGTTGAAATTTTAGCACTTTAATTGGGTTAGCATCGCGTACATGTTGTAAGGGCTCAATTTCCGTTTGTTCTCCAAAACTCAAATAGGTGCCTGTCATGTGTGCTTGTTGGTCCTGTTGAGTTGGGTTAATAAGGCCGTCAGAATGACTTGAAACTTAAACAAAGGCTTTAAGGTCCGGTCACTATGAATTGTAAATGCTCAATAATTAATTAAGCATCTGCTTAGTTTTGAATACTTCTCAAAAGAATGTATATAATTAAGGGTATCGAAGATATCTACTCTTTTACATTTTATAAGACAAATAATAATTGCATATTATTAATTACTAATATTTATTTAATCTCACTTATGCGATAGTTTCGCGCAAAATATTTTAAATTTGATCACTTCGTTGTGAAATGAGTTCAACTTCACGCTTATTCCACTTTTGATTTATATTTGAGGCGACTTTTAATTCCAGTAATCCATATCTACAATTTGTTATCAAGTGGAGTATCTTAAATGTAGGCATAATGTTGTCATATGTTGTCAAAATGTATTATAAATTCTCTGACTTCGTTGCAAAACGAATTCGAATTCACGCTTATTCCGCTTTTGCTTTGTATGCGAGGTAATTTTTGGAACAAGGAATACCTATCTTGAATTAGTCATCAAACAGAATGTCTTAAATCTGCTTATAAAGGTTGTCAAAGGCGACTTTTGAAATTCCATAATAATATTTTACATATGAAACAAAATCGAATTCACGCTTATTTCACTTTCCAAGAATCCATAGAAGGAATAAGCTATGAGGAAAATTGTCTTAATTGTCTTTTTATACATCTAAAATCAGCTTAGATCTAAGGAGATTTGTCTTCTACATATCCACAAATCTTATTCTGCTTAAACTTTGATGCTTAAATCTATTAGTAGAGACATTTGGCTTTGTTTTTGACTAGCCTTGAAAGCGGTCGTGTTCACAGTTCCGACATGCCTTGTGGCATTATTGCTGTAGTCTTGCCGCCGACAACATGGTCAGGTTGCCTAGCAGAGGTCTGGATCTTGATTTTAGGCAAAACTTTTGGGCCAGCATTTATTGCAAGCCAAACGGCAAAAACAAACATTTGCCTTGCCAAGAGCTGGGCCACTGCAGCAGTCGCAGGTTGCAGCTGTTGCCACTGCAATTGGCCAGATTTATGTTGTCTAGCCGCAATTTGAGCTGAGCTGCAACTCGTCTGTCTGGGCCCAAAATACCTATTTCAAAGTTAAAACAAATGCCAACGCTTAATTATTAGCTGTAAATTCAATTTCTGGCAATGCCTGCCTAACAGTCGGGGCTTTTTTAATTCGTACTATTTTATGTTAAAGCTTCCCATGTTCTGGCACACGGCTTCAGCGGCAGCTTCTTGCCTGTTGCCTGTTAATGAAAGAAGCGCTGCCTGCGGCTCATTTTCCGGGAATCAAGTGCCCGCCCGCCCACGCAACCGAGGTGTCTGCTTTTGTTCCTGTCCCTGTTGTCTTGTGTTGTGTGTGTGCGGTTGCGGCTGCGAATCCTTCTTACGCCAAGGCATAAATTCTCCAACAAAATGGCGGAAGTAATATTTTTCATATCAGCATACGCTATGTAAGCGCGCGCACACAAACTGAGATTCACAATTCCTGCGAGGCTCGCTCGAAAGGTTTTGCCAGCGTGAAGTCTTAAAATGCTTGCCGTGCTAATTTCTCTTTTGGGGCTCTTTTGACTTGGGCTGTGCGTGGCTCAAATCTACTTATAATATATTTTAATTTCACAGCATTCACTGAAAAACGAATTCAAATTCACGCTTTTTCCACTTTCAATGAACATCAGGAATTAGTTATGAGAAAAGTGGCTTAAATATGTTTAAGTATGTTGTCAATTCTATATATCTAAAATCAGTTTAGTATAAACAGGATTAGTTTAGCAGACTGTCGGGCCAAAAAGTATTATATATATTTTACTCGATTTTCAGCCAGAACTTTTCAGTCCACCCAAGAACTATAAGTATATGATATAGCGAGACAGTGTATGCTAAGGTCTGTTGCTCGGGCTTTACCGGTGTTAGTTGTTGTTGTTGTTGTCGTGTTGGCTACTGCGGAAGTGCGCCATGTCCGTATATCCGCAAATGCCCAGTCGGTAAATTTAAATGCTCATCTTGGCCAGTGCCGCTCAGCGGGCAGAGCATGCATGTGCACATGGAAATACATGCAGATAGAAATAAATGTATGTGTCTATGGGTGCAAAGATAGCAAATATAATATTTAGTGGCAGCTGTTGCAAAGTTTTGGCTTGCTGCGTGTTGCGTGTTGCTTCATTGCCGCCGGGCAGCGGCAACAATGTTGTTGGTTTGGCCATGAAGTTGGCAACAGGGCCGGCGGGAATCCTGCTCTTGTTGTTGTTGTTATTATTTATGCAACGGAAAAGGGATGTTGACTACTGCACAACGTTAGCTTTAAGATGTTTCCCCCAAGCGTCGGGCATTGCCGGAAGTTTGGCACTTTCCACATGGCCACAGAGAGGGAGAGGGGGCGAGTGCGGCAAACAACACCACCGCAAATCTGCATGCAACACGACTTGCCACATGTGCATTTAAAATGCTTATAATTGGATGCAGTTGCCCCCGACAACGCTTAGCACACTTGCCCAACTTTCAGCTCTTATGCAATTTTCCACTGATTTATGATGCGGTCGCATAATTTTATTAAATACGCGAACTACGCTTCAGCCTCTGGGCCCCCAGTTGGGGACCGCGAACTTGCCGGCGCGGCTCTAATTATTGATTTCTGCTCAACAATGGGCGAAAGTCAAGGGAAGTGTTTTCGAGTGAAGAGTGCTAGACTAACGGATACCCATTAACCGGAAATAAGCCCAAACTTGACCTCTAGCTAATAGCTACATTTAAATTTGGACGCCCATAAGCTGGTTAATATTCATCCATAACCTAGAATCTTTAGTCTAGAATCTAAGGATCATCCAATGTTGATCGGAACTGCATTTTTCTTTGGCCGCCAGATTAGTTCGGAAACCAATTTTGCCAAAACTTCAATTTAAATCAATCCCAGTCTGTTACATCTCCCTGCTTAATTGTATTACAACCATTTTACCGAACATTTAATGGGCAAGGAGCATAGAAAAAGCAAAAATCCCTAAAAGCCTAGACCACAACATTCACCTGGCAAAATGTTGCCGAAAATGTGGCGTTTGATAATTTATCATTCTGCCAGGTTGGGCACATATCTCCATAAATAATATTTATAGACTACTTTCGGGCACGAATCCTTTTGCGCTGCCCGCTGTTCGCTGCGCCCAAACAACACTCTCGACTTAATCTACATAATTTCTGCTGCGTCCCTTTTCACAAGCGGTTTGATTTACACAGAGGATAATCATTAAGAGGCAACAGCAAATAAAAAACAATTTTTAGTTTCTCTCACATTTTTTGTTTGTTTGTTTTTTTGTACGCTCTGAGCCCATTGAAAATGGGTGCGAGGGGTATATTATTTCTGGGCCAATGCATGTGACTGGCAGAAATAAGCTTTTCGGAAACTACAAAAGCTGAGCCTTGATAATTGAAATAAATGTGTGCCTAAGCTACAAGCGGATAGAGTTTATCCTTTTTTCCGATGCATCATCTAATTTTCTATCGAATATCAATCAATGCAGCATATCTGTTCGTCTGGCACTTCCGACTAGAGCACTTTTGTTTGCGTTTGTTTATTTGTTGTTGGCAACCCTGTTTATTTATTTACACAGAAAGTAAGTAACTAGCGTGTTTTTTTCAGTGTGGGGAGGTTGAGGCTGGTTTTCAGAAAGGTTCAGTCGGGTTTAATAATATACGAGCTTATAAAACACCGGCTAACGATTAGAGAGCATCAGGCTGTTGCCCTTTGTTGCTGTTGTTGTTGTTGTTGTTGTTTGTTCTTTGGTTGCTGCCACAACCCTCCTTTGTTGTTGTTGCTTTAGTTGATGATGTGTTTTTGCAACTGTGCGCCTGAAGTTTTTGTGGCATCGTTTACATAATTGCCACACGCACAGACACACACGTGGCATGCTCCTAGACAGAAGCCCGCCCCCCTCTACAAACAAGCGCAATGAAAACCTTCGAAAACAAAAAAAAAGAAAACTGTATATGCAAAGCCCGAGCTACCCAACGATTATCCTTTTTTAATAGACTCATAAAACGGTTATTAACTTTGTTTGGCCATTGCACAAAAAGTCATATATACGAGCATTACGATATATTTATAAACGGGCATATAGTGTTTCATTAAAGGCATTTCATGGCGCTCCGACCCCCCCGCGACCCCTTGCCCTGTTGCCCGGGCTGCCTCAATTTATTATGTTTTTCATCGTTTTTTCCTGTTCGTATACAATTTTCGAGCGAGAGACGAGCAAAATATGTAGGGAAATTACATTTGACATTAATAAATGAGCTAACGCTGCCGCGTCGAGTCGTAGCTGATGTTCGAGCTGTTGAAGCTGCCACACGATGATGCATGCCCCAAGTTTCACTGCATGCGCAGTGACTGTCAAATTGATTGCAGGCGGCATATTGATTGCAGTCACGGGCTTCCATTCTTCAATACTTGCAACAAGCCAAGCCCTCAACGTGTCAGCTAATTGATAAGCTCGAAGTGCAGCTCTCACTGGGCATGCGATTATCTATTTTGATCTGGCAAGTCATTTGTTTTCCTCAGGTCGTTGAGTCTGTGATTGAAATATGAGCTTATTATCTGCTGTAATAAATAGTTCAAATCTCTCTGATTTAGGATTCCCATTTTCTAAGAATTTGATTGAAAGATCATCAAATACACTATATAGAAAAGAGCTCTATCTATATCTATATCTATATCTATATCTATAACTATATCTATAACTATATCTATATCTATATCTATATCTATATCTATATCTATATCTATATCTATATCTATATCTATATCTATATCTATATCTATATCTATATCTATATCTATATCTATATCTATATCTATATCTACATCTTTATCATTTTCTATACCTATATAATTTTTCTATATTTTTTATCTTTTTCTATATCTATATCCAATATCTATTTGTAGCTTTGCAGCTCACTTGTTGTTTCTGATTTCGCGACTGGCAAATGCAATTTTACTTTAACTTCGTCGCGTTGCATGCCCAAAAGCTTTGCAGGATGCAACAAAAAAGCAAAACAAGATAAATGAAATTCTGATGCAAATTTGATTTGTTTGTAAATGTTCGACGCTGCAAATGCCAGCCAGGAAAAACCCCGAACACAGTCGCATAGAGACCCGCTCTCAATCCCAGTTTCAGTTTCTGTTTCTGTTGCAGCTGCAGCTGTTGCGCTGATCACTTGCAAAGTGTTTCTCTGTGTGTATGTCAGTGTGTGTGTGAGTGTGTGCGTGCAACTCTGTGTTGGGGCAGCAGCAACATGTTGCCAGCCAGCAGTTTCTCGTTTCATTTCAGTTGACATTTTTATGCGCGTATGATTAATTATGCAATTTTGCATTTGGTTTGGCTCTCGTTGGGGGTTCTGCACCCGCCCCCTCCCCATCTGCTGCCACCCCCTGCTGGACTATTATGCGCTCTGTTAAGGTCTCTATCGCATCAATCAGCATCAACATTGCCGCAGTCCAGTGGCAGCTACCGAAGGACTTGCTTGATGAGTACTTAAGGTACTGCCTGCCACATTGTGCTGCAATTAAATTTATAGCCAAAGTTGGCCACATTAATGCTTAGAAGCCAACAACTTTCCGCCCCCCAATTAGCTGCCATTAAAAGGGCTATCAAGCCATTTACAATTGACTATTAACATCACTAAAAGTCTAAACATACTGCGCCAGTTATTTAAGTTAATGCAAATGCAGCGATTGCCGCACATAACCGAAATGATAACAAAACTTAATCACAGCGACTCATGCGATTCTCGGCATGACTAAGCGCCAAACGTGATAGCTGGACAAAACTTGGGACTAGGAATTTGCACGCAAACTGCTGTGAAAAAAAAGAGCAAATAAGAAAAATACGTCAGAGTTGAGCTGTGCCGAAAATGAAATACTCTTAGCAGAAAAATGACAGAGATTTGATAAGGGAAACTGATTTTAACTAACATATATTATATGACAGGGAGCCATCCATATGGAGTATTACCAGCTAGCCTTATAAATATGCTCTGCGAACCGAACGCCATGAATCTGCGTGGCTTAGGTGTGTGAGCATCGAACCATCGAACGGAAAGTCGCTGGTTTAAATCAAGCTTTTTCTTAAGGAACGTGTCCAAATCCTAGAAAAATATTTATATATGTATATACTGGTGTCTGTCTTGGGTGTCTGCGCGTCGAACCATCAAACGAAAAGTCGCTGGTCCAAATCAAGCCATTAGATAGATTCAAAGCAAGCTGATCAAGCTCAAGTTTAGCTTATAGATAAACAAATATCTTTCCGAATGCGTCACGAATTGCATTACATAATAAATAATACTGAAAGAAAGTGTATTTGAAAATAAAACCTGGCAAATGAAGTTGCCGCTCTGCATGCAATGCTTGGACTGTGACTCTCTGATGCTGGCTGTTGTCCTTTTGTCCTGTTCCTGTACTAAACTGGGCGCTAGCCACGCCCACTGAAAACCAGACAACTGTGCCGAGAGTCGTAGAACAGTTGTACGCAAATAGAGCAGCCGAGCATCGCATTAATGCCATACGGCCCATCTGAGGCACGTTTCAGTTATTAACGGGCTGGTCGCTTGTAAAGTGCATGTGGCCTCTTAACTGATGGAGGCGGACTTTCTGGGCCGGGTTGGGGGCGTAACGTGACCAATATGCTTGTCATTGCCATGATAATCAGCTTTGTGCATGCCGCGAATTGGTCAGCAGTTGTGGCCACTGTCTTCGCTTGTCCTACTATTGCATGCCATAGCCCAGAGCCAGCCAGTTGCTGTCTGTTTGTCCAGGCGTTACGCACGTTGGCACAATTATGCAGGCACTCTGGCGGCTATGGAGAGCGCAGTTGTAAGCGTCATGCAAATATTTGCCCAGCAAATCTGACGTAACAACGCATCCGTTCGAGACGTCCTTTTAGCTAATAGATAAACGTCTATCTGAGTATATTTCTAAGGATTGAGCTGGGCATCAATATAATGCAAATCGCTTGAGCTACAGGCTCAGCCAAATTGGTTGTATCCTCACAATTTGATTAAGTAAATTCGACGCAGTTCGCAGCTTAAGCCCACTTTTGGGTACGGACCCCATTTTTTCAATTGAAGATCGAAGCTCTTGCTGCAATCCTTTGCTTGCCAGAAAATGCATAAATATTTTATTTACGTACTATGTGTTCAGACAGATGCATATCAGGCGATCGATCCCTAACCTTCGCGCCTTTCAAATGTTCATCAAATCGAACTCTTATGTATGAATCAATTTATTTTATTTTAACTAAATTTATTTAATATTAATTTAACTCCATTAACAAAACACAATTGTTCATTATTATAAAGCCTATTATTGCCCTTGCAGCGGACATATTTGCAACGCATATTTTATCATATCGGTTATTATTTTCATTTTAATCCAAAACAAAGTCACATTTATATATATATATAGAAAGAGCTATTGTAGAAAATTGAAAACGCTTGAATCAACAATTTTTGTGGCACAATATTTTGTCAATTGCAATGTTTATTAAAATTCAATTTAAACCGATTTGTGGTGCATTTATTTATGCTGCAAAACGACCACAAAAGAAAAATATTTTTATAAATACGTATACTTTCCATTTTTGGCAGATTTCCCAGCCGTTACGTATGCGCCACATTGCGTATACGCGATGTGAGCCACATGACAATCGAAACGAAATGAAATTTTTTAAAAGCGCTCAAAATTGTGTATATTTTATTTCTTTTTAGAATTTTTTACAGCTTGTGTGCATGTCGTTTGGCAGGGGGGGGAGGTGGTGGGATATTCGCCCGGCAGACATTAATTAGATTTTATGATTTACGGCACTTGATTTCCAGATGCGATTGTTTTAATGCCCCGCCAGTTCCGTTGCTGGCTTAATGAAGTTGTCTGTTGTCTGTTGTAATTAGAAGTAATAATAATTTCCTAGCCAGAGAGACTGAGAGAGAGAGAGAGAGAGAGTGAGGCCGAGTGCGGGAGAGAGTCATTACGAATTTGGATTGCGGCCAAGGAAATGCCATTAATCAAATTAGCAAGCGCATAACTTTTTATGATTATGCTCAAGATAGTAGTCGCGTCCTGCCCGAAGCCGGGTTATGTCAGGCAGGCCATAGAGGAAGGGGGCTGGGGTAAACGCACTGGGCGTATGATAAACTTGCCATCTGAGTGCAGGCGCTGACAGGGCCGCGGCTTGTCAGGCTCTGTGGCCAGGCCGCGCTGTCGCTTGTACTACTTATTGTTTTATTCTATTTACTTTATTTTTTAATAAACAATCTTTCTAATGAAATTCCGCTAAAGGAACACGACAAAGCTGAAGCGCAACAGCCGCAAAATTAATTACGATAAACCAGCCGCGCGAACTCGAGCAGTCAGTCAGTCGCAAGGACGACTACATCGGGTTAATAGTAATTGAAAAATTTTTCATAATTATTAAATCCAGCTGCTGTACTATTGTGGACCGTTTGTGGGCGATATTCTGCGACCCAATTGATGTGATGCAACGCACAAGCCCCGGGTTAATTAGCCAAAATTATCTCATTGTTATGCTAGTGCGGACTCGTGTGTGTGTGGGTGTGTGGGTGTGTGGGTGTGTGCCGCCTGTGTGTGTCTGTGGCAAGCAAAGCCTTGTTAGTTACAAGTGCCAATTAATTTTCATACCTAGCTTCATAACAACTGCCGATTGCCTTTGGGCTGTTGCTGCTGCCAGTGGGAACTATCGAAATCACAGACAGCCCGGTGTTGACTGGAGAATTGGGGAATAGCATAGAACTGCTTTGATTTATATTATGTGAAAGCCATGCAAATATTGCCAAAATATTTTAATACACACATGTTCAGACACTGAATTGCTGACATTTGCACATTTGTCGTGATAATCATAATAATTATTTATTTCTTTTAATTATTATGTTAGCTTGTTAAAGGGGAAGCAATCGATGGAATGTTTTGCCACAGGTTACACGATTATATGAAAAGCTTTAGAGATGGCACTAGGGTCGATAAGGGGTCGATGTTGTTATATTGGTCACATTGCATTTAAGCGATTAAATTATATGCATTAGAGAAGGGGCAAAGATCGATTACATTACATTATATGATACGCTCTAGAGATGGTAAAAATATCGATTACTTATCCACCAATGTATTCCAATTGATCTCATACCTATTAATCAATTATATGATAAGATCTAGAGCTGGCACAATAGTCGATTAATTATCGATCAAATTGATTGCTATTGACACTTAGATCGATAACTTTTAAACCGCTTGGTCGCGATAATGTATAATTTTGTATGCTTTTGTAAATGGATAAACCTTTTTATTATAATCTATAATTATGTTAGAGTCGAGCCCAACCTATCGAAAGTATTAACTGCAGCTGGTCACACCTTATTTAGAGATCTGTTAGCTAGCATTTATCGATTGCTAGCTTAAAGATTAGTTTATTATATATAAAATATATTCGAATAGTTTATTTATAAATATATTAAAGAATCCCTAATTTGTAATTTAGAAAAAAGCTAAAACCCTTGCACTGATTGCCGTTGACTGCGGCTGTTATCGCTGGCTGTTGATTAACTCGTTTATTTTGGCATTGCGAGTAATATGTTAACGCATTTTGACCCAATTTGGCACAACGACAATGCCAACCAGCAACAACAACATCAAAATGGCAAATACTAATAGCAATAGCCATTTGCAGGGAGGCTGAGCTAAGCTGCCGCTCGACTGGCCTGCACTTTGCACTGATTATGCTCAAATAGCTTTTGTGGGCTAACAATTTTCGGGGAAGTGGTAGTAGAGCGGGGAAGTAGTGAGGGGGGTCTCTTGTTGGCTCTGGGCAACTGGCAGTTGCATTTACTGCATGCATGTCTGCATTTAATGTGCGTTGTAAGTGAAATTAACAACATAACTGGCAGTTGGCATTGACAATATCGAGTGAGGAGAGAGCGAAAAATGTCTGGTCATAATTGACGCAAAGCGTCTTAAAGTCAGCAAATGCGTGTGTTGTGTCATTTAAAGTGGCCAAGGATTAGCCAAGACGAATGTGTATGTACTCTCTCTGCCCCCTTCTCTCTCTTTGTTAGCATATGCAAATGTTTGCCAGCTGCCTGCTGCTTGTAAGTTTCAATCAAAATGCAAATATTGATGCAGTTGACATATGACGTTGTTCGTTCTTCGTTGTTCGGGCCGGTCCAAGTGACAGCAAAATCAAAACCAACTGACTGCCACGCCCTCTCCAACGAACACCATCCCACCCCACCCCAGCCCAGCCCAGCCCAGTATCGCAGCTCGCCATAAGCTGCAACAGCATGCAGATTTATTATCATCAACAAGAAGAAGCCAGTGAGCGTAGCAGGAGGCGCCGGCTAAGCCAGTCCTCTGCTTTGGAAATGCAATAACAAAGGATAAAATAATAAGATTTACTCTCGACTCTGCTGGCGATGTTGTTGCTGCTGTTGCTGTTGCTGCTGCTGCCAGTGTTTTTATTAAAATACAAACAGCAATAACCACAACAACAACAACAACAGCAAGTGGCGGCCTACTAAGACGCCATCAGATTGAATAATGGCAGCAGCATCAGCAACATCTTCAGGCAGCGACTAACCAGTTCAGGTGCCGAGTGCTGCGAGCTGCTATATAAATTAGAACCAAAAAAAAAAAAAAAAAGCCTTCTCTGCGGCATACCAAATATTGAATACCCTTAAATCACGCACGCATTTTAACAAATTCTATATTTGTGAGCAAGTTTTGTATATGTTAGCCATATGATAAAGTGGTACGCTGAGGCAGATAGGTAAGGAGAATAATGATTGAGAATAATGACTTATAGAGAGGTGTATCTTGGCCAACTTTCTTGCCATTAGCTTAAAAAGTGAGGGATAGACATGTCTCCATATAGTTTAATCAAGCAAACATATCTTATACATTTTGAAAAGTCTTCTCTTATGCGTTACAAAATTTGTGACATGGGTATAAGAACCCTTGCAAGAGTATTAAAAAGAAAACTCTACGCATTAAATTAGAGCAAGAAAAACAAGAACAACAAGAACAACAGCTACTGCGGCTGCCACGGCAACTTTTTGTTATTATTTTTCAATTTCTTCTAAAGTTTGATGTCATTTTTCAAGTGTGTGTGTGCCTGTGTGCTTGTGTGTGTCTGTGTGTTGTTGTTTGTGCTGTGCTCTGCTTGTGCATTGCTAAACAATTTTTGATTAAGTTTTGCATAGAATTTCAATTTAGTCTCCCACACACAAAGGCAAATTTGCTTTTCACGTCAGGCTTTTGTATTCGCCTGCATGCAAAATTATAGCGATGCTCAAGTATGTGTGTGTGTGTGTGCGTGTGTGCGTGTGTGCGTGTGTTTATGTGTATTTAACTAGTTAGCTTAATGCCATTAAAATAATTTACGTGCAGTTGAAAAGTCAGTTGGCCATTTTCCTGTCAGAGCTTAAAGCATGTGTCTAATTGGAAATGTCAGGCAACATTTTCCAGCAGTCAAATTATAATTAACACTAATTAAATTTGACTTAAATGACCTTCAAGGTGGCATTATGTGCGCGTCATTGAATGTGTAGCACATTGAAGAAATGTTTGAGGCATAGCAGCTCGAATTATGGTAATCGGAGGCGAATACAAAATAGTTATTTAAGTTTAATTTAGGATTATAATAGTGCTACGTACGCAAGGGGACGGGGAGTATGCCACTTAAAACAATAGCATAAGAGAGAGTCAATTATAGGCAAACAATACGAATAGGTTTTAACATTTGAAAGTTATTTGCACAATACTAAAACTACAAACTGCAAATCCCCATAATTCGATCAAAACTCATCCGATTTTCACGAGGTTTGACTCTTTGCTCATGGCTTGACCTCTGTATCAGTCTGGCAGCTAAAACTGGCAACATTATTATTGTTTTTAGGCTATGTCCGATTTGCTTCAAACTTATTTTTTTTATTTATTTTTTTTTTGTTTGTTTATTGTATTGAATCAAAAATAGCATACATTTTTATTACAACACAGTTGGCTTAGGTGATATTACGCCAAACCTGGTTGGGTCCTCAGGCTTTATCGTGGACAAACGTCAAAGGCGGCTTTTTGAGTAAGGCTGCATCGTCACGTAGGTAGTCGGGGGACTCTGGGGCGTCTCCTATGTCGTGGTAGGAGGAGGTCCTTGAACGATCTTCTCTTGAGCCTCCTGATTACACACCTCCTAGCGAGGTCTCTTGCTACCCGGCTGCAGTGTCGCTGCAAGCGTTCGCTGTACCGGTTGGCGAATGCTCCGACTTGGCTGTCTATGGTCTCCATTTTGAGGTCTCTGTGCAAGGTAGAATTTCTGACGTACCAGTCAGCACCCGTAATTCGGCGCAAGGCCAAGTTTTGGAGTGTCTGAATCCGTCTTCGATTTGTCCGAGATGCAATGCCCCAAACCTGAATAAAACTTATTTTTAAAGCTCTACATAAGAACTTAATGAATATGTGTTTCCGCGATTTGCGAAATTTCACCCGCAACTTTGGTAAATTGGCTTCCCGTCCGATCGGTTGCAAAGTCAATATCAAAGATCTTTGAGAGAATTTATGTGATTATTTTTACCACGGGCATAAAACTGTAACTGTAGGTTCTTCTACATTTTATCTTGCATCGTATCTGACATTGCCTATTAAGATAAGCCTTCCACAAAATATAATAATATTCAAGCACGTCAGAGAAATTGATACAGCTTGTTGAAATTCAATTTAAAAGTTCAAGAATGCAATTTCTGTTCAATTGAAGTTAATAAAATAAATAATAAATTGACTTACTGTGTGAAGAGGCTAATTTAACAAGCAGGATATCAGCCGAGCTCAATTATATCAATGCTCAAATAGACATATATATATATATATATTTATATAAATGGACAATAGATGTGAATTGCAATTGACTTCAAAGGCACGAATACGCCTTTGAAAATGGCAATTCATCAAGTTGGCTGGCAAAGCACATTAATCAATCCAATAAAAACCCGCTCAAGAGCGTGCAGATATATAAATGTGTATATTTTATATCGTATAAATAAATATTTATATATATATAAATATATATATATATAGCTGTGCGTGCATGTGTGTGTAGGGCCACTTAGGAGCTCACAAAGTTTTGCAAAAATTTTAATTGAATGGCAACGGATTGAAAAAGTTTGCGACGCCACTAAAATTGATTACACACATGCAACACTTGAAAGCGTGCAACCAATCAGCTGCTAGCTGCTAGCTGCCTGCAACAGCCGGTGGCAGTTGCATATATTGAGCTATTGAGTGCTTGTTCAAGCAGAAATCGGCCAGGCCGCAACATTCGTGTCAAATGCATGCGTTAAGCCTCTATCCGGGCTTTGGTTCTGCTCTAGCTGCTGTCGCTTTGCCAGCTTGTTGCAATTTATTCTAATCGCTTGTCAAGCATTGGCAGCAACGAAAAAAAATGAAGTAAGAGTTCGCAGGTCGCGACCGACTTGCAGATACTCTGAAATCGAAAGCCGAGCTGCCGCAGCTTCTTTTCCCAGCTCGAACGGGATTCGGGTGCTTATATTCTGATCCTTATGCAATTTTTATTTTATGTGCCAATTTTTGGGGAGATTAATTGGTAGAGATAACCAAAAAGTGAAATAATCTGGATCTGAGTGTGCAATACAGACATACACACCTGCATTCATACATTCATATATACACACATACATACATCTATAGATACATAGATACATACATAGGTACATACATGCATACAAGCATACATACATACATCCATATATACATGTGTACATAGATACATACATAAATACAGACATTTATATATACATCCATACTTGCATACATACATATGTCCATACATACATACATACATACATATGCACATAAATTCATATAGCGTCTCTTATAGCTGCTTCTCTAGCCCTTATAAGCTGCTAGATATGATGGAAAGCAGGTTTCAAAATCGATTTTTATCGATTTCATGAACAGAATGCAAAACAAGCTTGGTCTAGCCTAGGAATAGGTGCTTATAGATCTTAAAATATCATACATACGCACATAGAATATATACCTTCTGATGTTAAAGATGTCTTCTTCTATGCGTTACACATTGTGTGACAAAATTAAACAACTTTCTTAAAGGGTATAAAAAAGAAAGCGCAAAAAAAAGGAAACAGTAGGCAACATTCGCTGGCGCAATGTTGCGTGTAACGAGGCAGAGACGAGCTCAGCCCAAAGGTTCTGCGTGTGCTCAGTATCTGTATGTGTGTTGGTGTGTGCGTGTCTGTGTTGGTGTGTGTGGTGTTGCCAATTGAGTGGCAGCAATCAATCTGCTAGGTGCCCCGTAAAGTGTGTCAAAAGCGCGCGCCTATGCCATAACCAGCTGCCAAACAGCAGCAAACAAAGCAACAACGAGAAGGAGAGCCACCAATAAACCAGCCCCTCGAAATCCACAAGCCCCCTCCTACCACAAGACCCCTTGCCACAGACTGACTCGAGGCAATAGCTGGTTGACTGCCTGACTGCCGCTTATAGCACTTAATTGACGTCAATCGCATTGGCCTGCAGTCTAGCGTCCTGCTTCTGGTTCTGGCTCGCCTGATGGCTGGAAAAATCACAGCTCGTTAGTGAACTTTGCCACCATTGAAAATTGTTATACAAAATTGTAGTATTTCCTTTATTTTTTTTGTCATTTCATCTATTGCAAATATTTTCATGCATATTGTCTTACAAAATGTTTGGCAATTATTAAATTGACAAAACTGTGCGGACGGGACCCTCTTCAGTTGTTTGCCGGAGAGCCCGCAAATCAGTTTTTGTCAGTCAAATCAAATGTCAACTACATGACAGCCGACACAGGAGCCACGCCCACAAAACAGCAGACACAGCCTGTTCTTGCTGTTCCTTTTAAAATGATGCCCTTCGAGTGTGTGTGTGTGTGTGCGTGTGTGCGTGTGTATTGGTGTGTGTGCTTCTTAATGATTATTTGACGCCATATTTGATTGACGTGTGTTGGGCGCTCGTTATATATGAATGTGTGTGTGTGTGTGTGTGTCCCAGCCGCACTTCCTTATATCTCTTATTGTATACACTTGATTGTGTGCGTATGCCTATGCGTGTGTGCGTGTGCGTGTGCGTGTTAATGGCCGCAACAACCACAAGGCACTTATCAATTTTTCGTCTCAGCCAAATGACACTCGTGGGCGTGTGCTTTTATACAACTGACACTGAACGAGTTTTATCAAGAGCTCGTGATAAGTGTGAATACCGTTAAATTGATTCGATTCCTTGCGTCTATATATATATATATATATATATGCTTAGTATGCGTTTAATTTTAGATGACGCCATTATATTAAATACACTTTGAGTCAAAGAAATTAAGTTATTTTCGTTTAAAGAAAATTCCATAATTTGGTTAATTGTGGAAACAAACAGCAGGCGCTGTCCGTGATTATAAAATGACATAATTATCCTATATATATTTTCCTGAGACTCGACATATGTTTGTTATAAGCCTTAAGTACTTCAACTAATTATTCAGACTGTCCGGCAAAAACATTTAATGTATATTGTATACAAGGAAGAATCCAAAAATAACGAATTTAATAAATAATTAACAAATTTGACCTATTGCCGCTGAGTTTGAACCGGCGTTCTGTTGTTTGTTAGTTCAACTCTTTAATTTAGTTTAATATTTGGCCGTGCTTATCTTAATAATTGATTCTATTTAACAATCTCAGCAGCTGTTAGTTCAATTGCATTAAAATTAATTTTGCTATCATCAATTTATAAACAGATTTCTGGCTCTAATCGATTGCCTAGCAAATCCTCTGAAGCAGTGTTGGACAACACTTGATTTCAGCTAGGATCAAGAGAGAGATAGAGAGGGGGAGTAAGAGGGAGCGCTGCAATGCCCACAGCAATTTGTTTGCTTTCAACGCAGGCCCATCGCACAGTGGGCGTGGCTGTGCGTGGCTAAGTGCGTGTGTGTGTGTGTGTGGGTGTGCGTGTATGGATAAACTATGTAGAGTCCTTGAAAAAGATGTAAGCCATAGAAGCGGAATGCCAGCGGCTAAAAAAGTTAACAGTTGACATAGTTTAGAGAGCTGCCTAGCCAGACGCAGTTCCCGCGCTGGTTGGGGCTGGAGCTGGGGCAGCGCGGGGCAGCGTGGGTCAACGGGTTCAAGAGCCAAACGCAACGGCCCTTTGAATGTGGCATGAATGAATGTCTTCATAGCGTTTCCCCCCCGCCCCACATTGTTGTTGTTGCTGCTGCTGCTAGTTCGAGGCAGGAAAATTGGTGCCAAACTAAATGAATTTAATTGCCGCTGGATATGAAAGTAATTATTTTGCAGTACATAGAGGCGCAGGCGACAGGCGAGTGGGTGGTTCGCTTATCTCACGCGCGCACTTTCTCTAGCTGACTTTCTCTCCCGTTCTCTCTCCCTCTCTCGCTCTATCTCTCTTTTTCTCTCTCTCTCTCCCTCTATCTCTTTCTCTCTCTGTCTCTTGCCGTTTGCTGATGTGTGTTGCTATCGATGCACTTGCACTTAACAGCAAACGGGCGTAGGCTGGCAAATCGGCACACATACGCCCCCGTGGCACACACCAGACACACACACACACACACTCGCACACACGCTTACTTTCGCTGCTGTTGGTGAAAAATTGCCCCGCAGATATTTTGAGTTGTTCTTTAATTTATTCTCTTTTCACTCGCCTAGCAGCACGTTGTCCTTGCTGTTGTTCCAATGTGCCGCCCACGGCAGGCACAGCAAAAGCCAACGACATGCGTGTGTGTGTGTGTGTGTGTGCACGGGAATGTGCGTGTGTACTTGTGTGTTTGTGGAAGTGACAGTGTTGTGTCACTTGTTTACACGCCTGGCCTTGTTTTCTTGCCTAGACCAAGCTTTTATATACCCTGTAAGCAATGAGAATGGTAAAAGACGGATATAAAAAACTTGCAGGCAAAAGGAGGCAGCGTCTTTGATATAAAGAATATATACATATATATATATATATATATATATATATATATATATATATATATATATATATATATATTACTGATCGGGTGGACGAATTAGGGACTCCATCCAAGCCTATGTCCGTCCAGTCGATCTTCAATTTGCATGGCGTTCATTGCATCCAGGTAAGCTATGTAAACTAAGCTGAGCTGAGTGCAGGGTATCTGTTTGTCGTGTAAGTCAATCTTACTTGTTTTCTCTGCATTTTTAGTTCGCAAACCTTGTAATACTTCCGATCGCACTCAACTGAGAACCAACGCGATATTAGCATTCGATTTTAGTCCAATTAGAATTGGTGGGTCGCATTAAATCCTAAGAATATCTTAGAAAAACTTTCGATTCAACAAGTTTTTCACTTTAGATTTCTTGTTCAGCAAAGTGGGTCAAGCGGCGACAATTTGAACACAATGTTTGGGGCTCGCACCACCGAAAAAACGAAGGACGGAATAATTTTGTATTAATTTTTATTACTTTTCGCTCTCGACACTAAACTACTTTACACTAACTATTCGCAGTTGGGATCTCTTTCGGGATCGCACCTTGGTGGTGGCGGTGGTGGTGGTGGTGGTGGTGGTGGTGGTGGTGGCGGTGGTGGCAAGTACCAGCCGGGATAATAGCCCCAAGGGTAACCGCTGTAAAATGGTGGATAAAGTGGATAACCGGGATGCGGATGCGGACGCGGATGAGGATGGGGGTGAGGATGGGGGTGAGGATGGGGATGAGGATGGGGATTGGGGTTGGGGTTCGGATTGGGGTTCGGATTGGGGTTCGGATTGGGATTCGGATTTGGATTCGGATTGGGATTAGGATTCGGATGCGGATGTTGGTGACCACCATTGTTATCGTCATCATTTTTGTTGCCCTTGATGACCACAATGCAGTTGACAATGGGACGATCCTTGTTGCCGCTGCCGTTGCCATTGCCATGTCCATTGCCATTGTCATTGCCATTGCCATGCCCATTGCCATTGCCATGCCCATTGCCATTGCCATGCCCATTGCCATTGCCATTGCCATTACCATGACCACCATGTCCCCCGCCATGTCCGCCGCCATGTCCACCATCGTGTCCGCCACCGTGTCCGCCGCCATGTCCTCCGCTGTGCCCACCATGACCATGGTCATCGTCGTCATCATCATGATCATCATTATTATTGTTATTATTTTGACTATTGCCACTATTGTCGAAGCTCCAGCTGATATGTCGCGGCGTATAATATTCGCTATCGTTGGGCGAGACCACGCACAACGGGTAACCCTTTGTGGTTGTGCTCGGCTTGTCGTTTGTCTCAAAGAAGAACGAGGGTATGTAGCTGCTGGCCAGGCCGCTCAGCGAGCTGCGCAACAGACGCGACTCCGACACCTGCGGCTTTCCCCTGGTCAGCTTGAGCAGCTCATTGTACTCCTCGCGCGTCACCTGGTGTATGCGCAGCAGCTGCGTACGGGCTGTAAGAATTGAAGATGGTAATGATGATGTAATGGGCAGCTGGCCAGGATCGATGAGCTACTCACCCGCATTGGCGGCGACGGCGCAGAGCGTGATCAGCGCCACGAACTGTAACAACCTCATGTCGATCGCTGCGTTCGAATAAACAGCGACAGCTCCGTCAACATATTTATAAAGATTTGCTGTCTGCGGCTGACATTATTATTTAAATTGACAAACGGCCACGCCCTAAACAATAATACGCTTTAATGGCACTCTTTAGTCACTTGTGCATAATTTGTCCGCTGACCCAGTTCTGCAAAAGAATTTGCTTTAACTCGACAAAACAAAAAAAAAAAAAAAACACGAAGCCCTTAATTGGGTATGCGATTTGGTCAAAACATGTGAAAGATTAAGTTTAATGATTGTTGCCTTTTTTACGATAACTGTTTATTTATGGTCTAGTTGGCCGCTGGCAGCTGGCAGTGAAATGTGCTCAAATTTTCGGACCTATCGAGATGTTTTTTGCCTAGCAACATATAGATTTTAAGAGACAAAACGAATTGACATACTTTAGAGTGAAGCTAGATTTACTCAAAAGACTGGAAAAAAATGGGAAAAGTCCTCGGCGGCTGAGTCTTCTGAGTGAGCTAATCATTGAATAACGAAAACTCGAGGTTGAAGCCCAGGCTATGTTTAGGTATTTCATGAATGTTTCAAATTGAGAAAATATATACTATATAGTGTAGTTATACTCAGACCTTGCGTCTAACAAGCTCTCGTCAGAAAGCTGTCTAAGCTGCCCTTTGGGAATTCGGGAAAGTGTAAGACGAGAATCGAACTCCCGTTGAGTGTATGTGTGTGGTAAATTCTTCTACTGCTGCCATAGCTGCCAGCGCTGTGAAAAAGGTAAGCTTCTCGATAGATATAATAGCTAAGTGTCCCACACTTTTGGGCAACTAAACAACGATATTGCGGGCTCAAACCTCAAACTTTCGAAATTCAGTTAAATTTAAGTTTTTTTTAATATTTTATATATAATTGCAAGTTCTTGACTTAGGCAGAGAAGTTCTTGATATGTTGCTTAACTAAAAAGCAATCTTCAGACTTATTACTTAACCTTTGAGCTCTTGAGGTCCTTAAGCTTTTATCTTAAGTTTTTCCTTAAAATCAAAACACTTTCTATGCTTTGTTTAGTTATATTTAATGCAAAGTTTCTATTTTATTCGTAAAAATCATGATCATAGGCTGAGTCCAACACAAATTCGCCTTCCACACTTTGCCCAAACTCGTCGTCTTCGTCGTCGTCGTCATCATCGTGCTTGTCTTCCTTCTCGGTTTGCTCATAGTATGGATAGGGATTATAGGGAGGCACCTGTCCATAGAACTGCGAGGGATAGTATGGCTGTGGGCCGAAAGGTAGCTGGGGGCCGAACGGCGGCTGTTGGCCAAATGGCGGCGCATATGGATTGTATTGACTGTAGGGACTCTGGTTGTAGCCGCCATAGGGATAAGAGCCGCCAAAGGGGCTGCCATAGCCGCCACCATAAGGAGATGGTGGTGGTGGTGGCGGTGGAGGCGGTCCGTAGGGCGAGCCATATTGACGCGCAGCCGAGTCGAGCGAGCTGCGCGTTTTTTGCAGCTTGGACTTAGACTGTGACTTGGACTGCGACTTGGACTTGTTGCGCTTCCTGGGCGCAACCGTGCTCGTTGCGGCCAGGCGTTGCTCGTGCTCGTCCTCGGGCGCAGCCACCTGCTCAGCAATTATTTCGGCAGTCTGTGGTTCCAGCGTTAACTGCTGCTCATTTTCATGGTACCAATAGGGCGCAAAGTCGGGATTGCTGGAGCTGAGCGCTTCCAAAGCGGGATCCTGCTTAAGCACCACAATGCAATTGATAACCGAATCGTCTTCACCGACTGCTCGGGCCAACGGAGCACGTGGCTCGCTCTCAGGCAACTGTTTGCCAGCGTCGGCAAGGCTGCGCTGCATGACGCACAGGGGCTGGCCATCGATGTCGATCTTGGTCTCCTCCGCGTAACTGGTCGTGGTCAGGCCCATGATGCGCAGCAGTGAATGCCAGCCGGAGTCGAGGGTGTTGCGCACCGATGTGAAACCGGCGCTGGTCAGACGCGCCTCCGAGATGACATTCTTGCCATCGGTGAGCTTCAGCAGTCGCTCATACTGCTCCTCATTGATGGGATAGACGCGCACCAGCTGCTCCGCCTTGGTTGCCCCCTGCTTCTTGGCTGGTGCTGCAAATGGAACTTGAGTTTCAGTCTGATCGAGCTCAATCGATTGGCTCTCTAGCTACGCACCCGCCTCAAGGCAGCCGAGGCTGCTCAGCACCAAAAAAAGGCCGCAGAAACTGAGCCAGGTTGAATGCATTTTGTGTGTAAAATCAAAGATACTAAGTTCCCAATGCCAGACGACAGTCTTATTTATACATTCACCTCTGTGGCCCGAACAAGCGGTAAACATTTGCCAAATATTGCAATTAGTTACTTTTATATGGGCATAGATAGCTCAAAGCGATATTCTCGAGAAATCCATGGCAATAAATTAGTCCAGTTGGCACACATTCGGGCGAGTCAACGAACGCATTTCAGCCCAAAAGCCGACAGCTGCGTGAGTGTAACTGGTTCTTGAACTATATACATATATATCTATGCATATATGTATATGTCTACATATATTTATATGTAACTAGAACCAGAACTGGGCGTGCCCTACGCTTGCTCCAATCATAATTAGCATAAGGCATTAGTCAGCGCTATTAGCTATTTGCATAGCTATAAAGATTTCAAATATGTCTTAAAATAGTTGTTCAAGCTGTTTGGGATCATGTGAGAAAATCTAGATAACTGTATTCCTTAATTTATGCGCATCTGGAAGATTGTCTTGAATAGATTTTTGTTCATATGCTCTATCAACTAACTGGACGGCGTTGTAGCATTAAATAGAGTCCAGTTTTTGCAGCTAAATTCATATAATTAGTTATTTTATTAAAATAAAAAGTTTCAACAATTTAGCTTAATATTTCTCCAATATATTTCGGTTGCACATCGCCAACCCGTGAGATTGAAAATTGAGCCGGCCAAGAAAATAATTAATAAATTGAAAGGTCGCCAAAACCTTCTTTATATACCTATATGTACATAATATAAAACTGATCGTTGGGTCTAAGAAATTGATTGCTGTCAGGTGAAATTTTGGTCAAAAAAGGAATTTTAAAGCGAATCGAAAGAGAATCGAATCCTATTTCCTAGAACAGTGAACAGTGCGCCCAGCATCAGTCAGTCAGTCAGTCAGTCAATCAGTCTGTCGATAAGCCTCAACAGTTTTGTATAATTTTAGATACTTTCCCTCTTTCATAGATTGCTCATTATCATTATCATTGTTGAAGGGTATTTGCCTATTCGCCCTAACTCAACTTAGCTTAGCTTCCTTTTTTTTGAATTTTTCGTTCTTTTTGCTTCCAAGAACTGAACAAATTTGTATTTTAGATCCGATTAAGACGAGTTTCCATATTTATGTTGCCTTTGAAATGTGCCTAAAAAACAAATCGAACGATTTGCATAAATAAATCGTTTACATTTTGGAAATAAAAGACATTTTTTATTAATTTTTCTAACTCATAATTAATTTTACTCTTATTTCGTTTAAATCTCTTGCTGTGTGTGTCAGTGTGTGTGAGTGTGTCTGTGTGTGTATGTGTGAGTGTGTGTCTAGTTATATATATATATATATATGAGTACCTATGCATAAATACTTAGTTATAATGCGTTCACATACACAAACTCAAGGTTTATTTGTATGTGTTGCTGACTTTTAATGAACTCTTAAGTGTTTGCTCTTATAGTTAACACACAACGAGTGACAAATTTGTTGTGCCTCTGTGTGTGTGTGTGTGTGGGCGTGCGCGTGTGTGTGCATCGCTTATGCACCTGTATGCGTTTTATATATATATATTCATATATACTTTATATAAATATTAGTTATCGTCTTTTCGATTAATGCAAAATTGGGTTTATTTACAAGTTGTTTGTCATTACTTAAACTAATTACACACACATACACACACGCACACACACACGCACTCACACACACGCACACACCTCAGTTTTTAGACGCCTTTTTATTTATTTATTAAATTTAACTAATCGTCTGTATTTTGTTAATGCAGCTCCTTTTTTTTTGTCGCACTTGCTGTTTACATTTGTATGTTGTTAGTCAAAAGGTGTTTATCAATAATTGTTATTTTTGTTCGTTTTATTTTTAATTTATTAATTATGTATATATATACCATATATATCTGTTGCTCGTGTGTGTGTGTGTGTGTGTGTGTGTGTTGCCAATTGTGCCACAGTTTTCAACATTTAAATTGTATTTTGTATTTAGTTTTTTTTTTTTTTTCATTTTTTGTGTACACATATTATAATTTAAGAGTTAATTAAAACTACACTCGCTGCTAATGAATTTATTTACAGTGCTCGCTTTTCCGGACATTTCCATTCGATTTCCGTTAAGCACATTATTAATTTGCATTTCCATATGCTCTTATGTCGAACAAAACTAATTAGTTACCACACAAACATATATAGATATATATCTGTGTTAATGCATAATGTATATATCCTTTTTGTTTTTGGTTTAACTGTTAAACCCCATTGGCTTTTTTTTACCCTTACTTTTTTACTGCTTCCCTCTTTAGTTAAACTCTTGCCCATCAATTGAGCTGTTGCGAATGCATCGAGTAGCTTTTTAATTGCCACATATAGTATTTTTTTTTTGGTATTTATTATTATTTTTGTTTGCTTGAACTGCGCTTTTCCATAATGCCCTTGCAGAGTTAATTATAATTTAGTTATCAAAACAAAGGCAGCAAAAATGGTTTGATGAAATATTCAGGATCTGTTTAAACTATGCGAGAGCTTGTAAACCTAAATTTTTGTAGGAGATGTAAAGGATACTGTTATCGATTTTTATCGATTTCAAAGAAACAAAGCCAGCTATCGATAATTTGAATGTTGATCTGCGGCAATGGAAGGAGCGATTCTTAACATATCAAGTCTTTGGCTCATGTAGGACCCGAGATCGATAGATAAGGACAAAGGGAAGGAGAGACAGGTGAATTGTCTGAGCGAAGGGAATAACAGACGGACGGACAGTCGGAACGACAGACGGTCATGACCAAATCGACTTGGCTCTTGATGTTGGTCAAAAATATGTGTACTCTATGGTGTAAATGCCTTCTGCTGCATAAAACACGCATTTGCACATAACCAATATACCCTTTCCACCCATTTAAATAGGCTGTAGGGCATACAAATATGTGATTAAGACAGATGTCACCCATCTTGGGAACGATCGGAAAGTAGTGCAGGATAATTTTGCATACCTTCTCCACACCTGGCATAAAATATTGTCTGCAAGTGTATTTAATATTCGGCACAACCGAAAACCTTAACTTTCATTTGCTTCCTTTTAAAATAAAGACCACAAGCCGTGAATGAAAAGTGCGCATCAAGTGAAAGTCGAATCGCGACAGACCCCAAAAACTAACTCTGAATACATATATATATATATATATATTCAGCTATATATTTATGTAAATTGTAATAGAGCCTTAAACAATAAAATGGCGTTTATTTACAGCAAATATTATGATCGAGTTTAATGCTTATTAATTACAATAGAGTACACAATGGCTGTAAACAAATTAAATGTAATACAGTTAGCTACAGAAGTATGCATACGCTTGATGGGGCTAGAAAACGGGTGAGAAAAATAGAGAGAAGTGAGAGCGAGGGAATATTGCAAAATAATGTACTGCATGGATTGATTTATTGACTGATTGAGAACAATTGAATTGAATTGAAGCATATTTAAAATCTAGTAAGTCTTATTTCATAATGAGAGTGTCTTTTTTTTCTATATTATTTTTAACGATTTGCTATTGGCATGTGAGTGTGTGTGTGTGTGAGGGAGACAAATGCACGCAGCTGCTCACAGAGCTATGTTTGGTATATTGCTTGAACCAGTTGGGAATTACAGCGAAGTTATGCTTTTAAGCTGTCCGCTCGCTTTTGTAAACAGCTGTGCATTTGCCCAACTACATTTTGCTTAAATAAAAGTTAAGTTTTATATATAGTTTAAATGTGTATATATGCTGTTATTTGGCTTTTGTATGTATGTATATATATATTTTGTTTGCTTTTTATTTTCCTTGTTGATTTTGTGTTTGTTCTGCTTGGCTTAACCTACGCAAAATCGCTTAGAGCTAAAGATGTTTGTTGTTTATTCACTAAGTGCATTTACCTTACGATACGAAATCAATGCGAATCGCACACTCATGCCTATCAATTTAACTAAAATCTCATCATTAACTCAATTAACATGATGTCCATGATCACCAGCACCTGGAGCACTCGCAGAGTAGAAGCCAGCTCCATTCCTTCATCTCACACACTGCACCAGGGTCAGCCCACTTTGAGGGCGGCTGCTGCTGTTGCGGAGGCGGGCACTCGATGTTGTTGCAACTGCTGCTGCTGCATGTGACAATTGCCTTGGTGGCAGCAACAATAGTGCGGCCATTGTCTCAGCCGGCGCCGCACTCACATACCAATGCTGCAGGCAGCAGGAGACGATGCTGAGCAGCATGCAACAAATGCCGCAATAGAAACTGTTGCTGTTGCTGCTCGAATTGTGCTGCATGGCCGCCGGGTGTTCGCCTGAGAAAAGAAAACACAAAAACACAAAATACAAAAGCATAGAAAATGATTAAAACAAAGGATAAAGTCTTTTCGGTGCTCATCTCAGTTCATTAGCTAATTGTTAAAGCAGCTGAAGGTGAGCTGCAAAAAACAAGTCAAGCGCATGCGTAAACGGATGCAATTTAGCTCAGCTCTGGCAGCTGCTGTTGTTGTTGTTGTTGTTTTAGCTGTTAGCTGCTGGCTGCCTTCCGATTGCCTTTGTATAAGGGCAGGTTCAATCGCCCGTAGCTAAATCTCGACTCTTCACATCAACATCAACAACAAGCTGGGCTGTTATCTGGGCCCAGATAATATCGACGCCAGCTTCACAGTTGCTCCACTTTGCATGTGCGCATTTCCTGTTTGCCAAACAAGCAGCCCCAACAATGAGGCAAACACTAAAGCAACTACAACAGCTACAACAACTGCAACACACAAACAACAACTTGTTATATGCACACTTGAGCACACAAGCTGCAGCTGAAGTTTGTTGTGGCTGCCTTTCACTGGGAGCCGGACCTGATTATTGGCGTTTCAGCCAGCAAGAAATAATTTCCGCACTTCTTTCAGGCTTGCAGCTAAGGCAAAAAGTATGACAAGCCAGAGTGCGCTAGTCGGCAGTGTACGACTAGAAAATACCCTGTACTCAAGTCGTGACTATTCCTATTGCTATTCTTACTTCTGTTCGTATACTTAAATCTGTGCATACTTTTATGGAATGTATTCCTTTATTCCTGTTGCTATGCAACATCCTTACGATGCACATGTTCTACGTATCGTAGATATTTAGATATGTTTATATTATTATATTATATTAGATATTCTATCCGGCTAGCTACTAGAATAATTAAAAACTGAACCTGGGCTGCTTTAAAGGAATTTCCTTCGTAATGAGAAGCGGACAGACCTTGCAGCAAAAACGAATGTGCATGGAATTTTTTGCACAGCGTATAAAAGCACAAATACAAACACAAACAAAAGTGTGCCTGCCCCTGGCCACGCCCACACACACGCCTATACAGAGAGAGTGCACTTGGCATTCAGTGCAGTTGAAATGCAGCTGAAATTGCAATGCGCGCTGCTAACAGGCAACTTCCTGTCATAAACATGCAAAGCTGTCAGGCACAGGCGCAGCACACACACCAATACACACCAATACACATACGGGACACACACATACTCACCAATAATTACGTGCACATAGACGCTGGAGGTTTTTGCTACGGTGGGCACACAGGTGTAGTTGCCGGTGTCGCCGGGCATCGCGCGCTTGATTTTTAATCTGTGGAGAGAGAAAGAGAGAGAGAGAGCAAAGCGGGTTAGTTGAAAGTGAATGGCAATTCCTGCAAATGAATAACACGCGTAACAGAAGGTTGGGTGGGGGGGACGGTGCAGTTAAAGGGGGCGTGAGGCGCATTCTAACATCAAATGAAAGCCGAGCGTTATGTTGCAGCTACATTAAAAACTTTGCTACTTTATGCTAAAAGTCACAGTTGTGCTCAAGGGGGTGGGATTGGGCTGGGGCGTCGGCTTGGGCTTGGGCCTTAGCTATCCACTCAGATAGCGGCAACTGCATTTTATGGTTGCCCGTGTCGTTAGTTAACAGGCATAAATGCACAATGAGCACATGCAGCAGCCGGTAGCCAAACCAACTACTGTAACTCTGACTGCAACTGCAACTGCAACTGGAACTTTGCTGGCAAAAAGTGAAGCGAATTAAAAGTCACACACGGCTAACTGCGAACAATTGTGAATTGGGCCTTTTACGGACTATGAAATACCCTATTTGACTCGACTCAGGCCCACCATTAACTAATTGCTTTTCTCAAGAGCTTCTTTTAAACTTCGCAGCTTTCTTTGTACTTTTTTGGATTTTCGGTTCGTTGGCTTGCAACTAAAAGAAATGTTGACGAAAAATACAAATCAAAGCTGCAGCTCGTGATATCGATTTAAGGAAACGGCTTAGGCTCAAGCTCTTTAATTAAGTCAATAAAGGACAACTAACTGAAAACTCGGTCATTTAGACATATGAAATCGATTTCACTGCGTGAGGGGCTTACAAAGTGAAGAGTTCAATTTCCGGTGTAGTCGGAAATTATTTGCAAATGGCCTTAAAGGCAAACAAGGCTTTTGAAATAAACTAAACACAAAATAAATATAGATTTTTAAATTTATGTAATTATCCGATATTTGTCCCCTCAAATGAATTTCTGTTTGCCAGCCTTGCTATAAATACCCGAGCACCCCCGACTGCCAAAGTATCTCCCATTCCCGCCCTGTTGCCACCTCTCTGCCCTTCTGCTCTACTGCCAGCAGTACTTTACATTCGCAGCCCTTCTTCAACTTAATTAAGTGTGAGGCATTTGAATGCAAATAACTGAAATAGATGTTTGCTTGGGTATTATGAGAGAGGAGCAGAGAGAGAGAGAAAGAGACTCGAATCGCACATACCTGGAAGTCAGGCCATCCGACCAATCATCCTCGACGAGTATGCGTGCCATGGAGCTGTCGATTTCGTTCTCGTTCTTGCCATCGAGCATTTCGCTGCCTGCAAATGGAGAAGTGGAGAAATGGAGATTGGTTGGAGAATAAAGCACATGGAATGTGTGAATGTCAGTTGCAAATTGAATTGTTTAAATTGCGAAGATGCCTGACAAACGGCATATACACAGACATATACACAGAATAATATAACGCATACGCACCTTTGTACCAGAATATGTTGCCCAACTCGTGCGGTCCCTGCATTATTTTACAGGTTAAATTAATGTCGCTGCCCGTTTTCACCATCAGATCGCTGGGTCCGTAGATTTCCGCTTTGAGCTCTGCTTAACAATGCCAAAGAGCGTGAAGTGTGTGGCAAGGAAAGAGAAGGAAGAAAGCGAGAGGAAAAACAGAACAAAAAGTCACTTAAGTTGCCAGCAGAGAGAAATACACAAACGCACAGACAAAGCGCTGTTTTTGCAATGATAATAATAATAATAATAATAATGTTAATGATAATGCCCCAACTGGCTGACTGCCTGCCCGCCCTCCCGTTCGCCCAGCCGCCTGCTACTTTATTACACAGACGCGTGTCTCTATTATGCTGGCGATAAGCTTTTGTTATGCCTTATAAAAGCCAGCAAAACACACACACAAACTCACACAGTCGCAACTCATAGATACACACAATGCGCACTCATACGGCCCGTTGTACCTGCAGTTTGTGGCAAGCGCGCGAGTTTTTTTTTTTATTTGAGACTTGTCTCTTTGGAATTGTCTCTAGCAAAAAAGAATTTCGAAATCAAAGTGTCAACTCTGAAGTGCCTTTTGTTGTTACAGCACAACTGTCGAAGATTTCAATTGAGAGCGCGAGAAAATGGAAAATGAAAAATGCGAAATGAATAATGGAAAAATTGCTGCGGACAGCGAGCCAAATGCGATTTTGGGCTTATGACTGGCGTCTTAGTTGTGATTGCTGACAGCTGATGTAATGGAATATGTTCCGACTTGAAGGCAACTGGTTTTTTTTTTTTTTTTCTATTTTCTTACTCAGTTTATTTTTTTGCTGCCTCATTGCCACTAATGCAAACGCTTAACGTTGCATGCTGCAGAAGTGGCACACATGCCCGGCCTGGCCCGCGTCACGGGAACAACAGCAGCAACTACACGTGTTTGTATGCTCCACTTTTCACAGCTGCAACAGCAGCCACATGCTATACAACAACCAACACACGCACACACGCGCCGTTTTACAAGTTGGTTTTTGCGCCTTGCAACTGCGGCCCTAAAGAACCGCAAAGCCCGGCGTAAATAAATTGCTGCCAACGACTGAAACTGCAACTGTAACGGAGCGCTACGTACATCTGATACTTTTCACTCCCTTTTCTGCCTTCCTTTTTTTTCCACATGCTTGCCCCATTGATGTGGCGCCTCTGCCCACCCGTTTTCGGTGCGCTTTGCTGTTATTCAATCGTGCGGCAACGAAAAACCATTTGGCAAAAGTGTAACGCAAAAAGTGTTGCATACTTTTGGGCCGTTGATTTGCATGGGCTTAATATGCACTATGTGTGTGTGTGTGTGTGTGTGTGTGTGTGTGAGTGCGACTGTGTGTGTGTGTGTATTCATAAATTGCCCAGCGAGGGCTGCCATAAACCTTATGCTTGTCCTTTCCTTATCCTGAATGGTGATCAACGCACAGCCCAAAGCGTAAAAGCTGAAAAGTTGAAATTCTTACAGAAGTTGCCTTTTGGGTCGAAAAGAGGCTTAGGGGGGATACGTAGGGGGAAAGCCTTGGTCAAAGTGTGTACGATTGTCCTTTGCTATCGTGACGTCATCAGCGTGAGTTGCTTAGGTATTTGAGTTGCTGCCAAACAAGCGAGAAATCGCTGGTTCAAATGCAGGAGACATTGTCAACTATTATATTCGCGGCGGACAAACGAAGAACCCGCCGGCTCAAAGACTGTACAAATTCTTAATTTGAAAACCTGTTTAAACGTCGAACAAGTGAGCGAGAAGTCGCCGGTTCAAATGCTGCAGCAAGTGGCAATTTTTATATTCGTCTGAGCGTCAGACAAGCAACTGAGAGGACGCTGGTTCAAATATAGCAAGAGTTTTTAATTTGCAAAATTTGACCGAGCTTCAGAAAAAGAATCGCGTTGTCCTTGGTTCAAATGCAGCAGGAATATCAATTTGAAAAATTTTTCTGAGCGACGAGCAGACAAGCTAGAAGTCGCTGGTTCAAATGCAGCAGAGAAAGGCCCTTTTTGTTTTACATTTGTTACCGTATTTTTATTATTCACAAAGAAATATGTTATATGTTGGCAATTTGAGGAGCTTTGTATATGCCTGCAATTCGTGCTAATTACACAAATTATTTCGGTCGTGAAATTTCTTCTTCTATCAGATATTTGATAGCAAACTTTTTAACATACTTTGCCGAACAAACTCATTTACAAAACTTGGCGCTGATTTTATGACTTCTTATATGTGCTTATATCTGCTTGTACCTGATAAAACCATAAAAACTGAAGCTAAACAATTGGCTTAAGCAAAGTAAAAGCACACACGCTGTCGATTTTTCTCATTTCTTTTCTACTTTTGCTTTTGCTTGGCTCGTAATGTGCTTTGATGTGGGACACACACCAAAATTTAAAAAAAAAACGGAAGGAAAAACGCGTTCAGGCTTAAAGCTGTAATAAGGAAAGCGGAAGCAGGGGTTGAGCTGGATGTGTGTGTGTGTGGGAGAGAGCTGTGCGAAATGTTAATCTAAATTAAATGCCAAGCTCCATAATAATAGAGTGGCGCTTGGCTGAAAGTGGGAAAACGAACCCCAAATGGAATTCGAACATGCCAGGCGATTATCTGGCTGCTTTATGGACCCGCACAGGTTGCGACGAGTTCTTGTTTGTTGTTCCTTGTTGTTGTTGTTGTTGTTGTTTTACCTGGCAAAACAATTGTGGCAGGCAAAGCCGAGTGTCTATGACTTTTGGCGCTGACTTGGCTACAACTGTGCGCCCAAAGCGCGCAAACAAAGCAGCTAGCCAAAAATTATTGCCACACATGCAGCTGACAACGTGGCACAGAAACCACGACAACCACCCACCACCCACTCAGCAGGTGTTAGCTGGGTGTGTGTGTATATGTGCCCGCATGCGGCTGTGCCACGTTTTGCTGCCATTTTAGCCGAGTTTGCTTTTCTTTTCGCCCAGGAAAACTTGCATTGCACGCTGTCAGCGAGCTGCTGGCTTGGATATATGTATTTATTATACCATCCCAGGAAGGGTACTATAATTTTGTCATGAAATGTGTAGGATATATCGCTGAACAGGAAAATGTATATAGTAGATATACACATAGTATTGAAAGGTCGTACCTTGCGTGCTACTATGCACTTTTCTGTCTAGCAAAATATCTAGACCAAATGCAGCACTTACGAGCTTCAATTACTTACAATTCCTTTTATATAACTATCCAATAGGGTATTTCATTTGCGGCGTTTCGAGGAAAGTCTTTCTTATCTGTGGTATATATTTGGAGAATAGAAATAAATACCCGAGAGGCGTGTGCCACAGCCGTGTGGCAAATTGGCTACTTAGCAATAATTAGATTAAATGTTTTTCTGGTGCAGTCCACCTGCATTATGAATGGCCAGCGTTTAGGCCAGAAACTTTGCCGCCTAAGCGCAATTGCTGGTTATTGGCCCCAGCTGTTTGAAGTTTTCATTAGTGTTGACCCAGGCCAAAAAGCTGCAAAGTCTGCTGCTGGCCAAATGCCAAGGCGCAGAAAGCAAAAAAAAAAGCAGAGAAGCGATAAAGACAGCTGGCAACAACGGCTGTGAGCCTAGCAAAAAGTACACACACAGACAGAGGCATTCAAAGGCTCAGGCCTTGTTTACACACACAGTCGACGGAACCGCCGAATGGCTTGAAATTTGTGCAGCCACAGGCAAACAGACAGATAGACAGACTGACAGACTGACAGACAGAGGGATTCGGGTGTGGGTAGCCACAGCAAGCAGAGTGTAAGATATGGGGGAAAGGGGGCAAGACTGGCATGAAAATGCATTTTCATTTTTCTTGATTTCGCGCATAAAATGCGCATAAGCCTATGCCCATAAACATAAACATTTGGAGCAATGAACTTTGCGCATGGCATACTTTCGGGCGCGCCACAATGCAGCTTGTTATGCCCTGTGCTATGCATGTTAACCGGGTATGTAATGCTTATACTTAATATAGGTCAACGGGATCAACTGCAGCAGCGAACTTAGTTGCAGCTTAAGCTGGGCAAATACTTGGGATGGCTAATGAAAGTTTATGGCTACAAGTTGTTTCAGCTTTTCTTTGGGAATATATCTCTTAAAGCTGTAGAAATATGTATGTTAATCAGAGCTGAGATGTGAATGTGGCTCCTCGTTAGTTGTCGCAGCGTCGAACTAGCAAACAGCTGGTCGCTGGTTCAAATTCAAATTTCTTGCAGTTTCACCTAGTTGTTTGTTGACGGTGTAAAGGGTATCTGTTGGTCGGGCTTGCAATTTAAGCAGCGCTGCGTCTGCTGCTGCTGCTATTGTAAAAATTTATTGCGCCGCATATGTTGATGTATGTTTGCACACATGTACAACATATACGAGTATTTATTGCCTCGTTCTCGTTTTCGTTTCGCTCGTTTCGCAGCGCTAAGTGACATACAATTTAACAGTTTTTTATATGTTTTTATTTAGCCGTTTTTCCGCCGCTTTTAGCCGCGCGCAGATTTAAAGTAAACCGAGCCGCGCCCTGGCTATTAATCTTGCCAGCCCAGCCGAAAGAAACTTGAAACGCAAATTGCTTGGAATTAATTGTCAAATCAAATAAATAAATTCAATTTGTAAAAGTCAGCGGCACAAGCAGCCTCGCAGCCGTCTCACGCACACACAAATGATTGAAATATTCTCAAGCATTTTCGGCTGGGCTTGTCAAAACGCGGCCCAAACAATGCCCCAAATGAAATGCCAAAACATCATTATCATTGCCTCAGACACAGGCTATAGTTATATGTTCGCCGTGTTCTCTGCCATTTTCATTTGCCAATTTCATTCCTGTGCTTATTATTATTATTATTATTGTTATTAATAATTCGTGGGACATTAATCATGAGCTCCGAACCACGCTCTGATAATATTCCTGGCAATTTATCATCAATTCGCACGAAAATGTAATTCTAGTATATTATTTTGCTTCTCCCACCCAGCTTTTTCTTGCCATCACACAATGAAATAGTAAAACATTTTCTTATTACGAATTATGTTTTGCAATTTCGTTTGCGCCTACATTTTGTGTCCGGGCAGAGTAGGCAGAGTCCTGCTCAAGTTTACATAAATAAAGCATAATGCACTTTGTAATGCGGTTTCTTTTTGTACCCTAAATTCAGTAAACATGCAGAGTGGGTATAATGGTTTGAGAAAATGTATGTCTGAGTTGTTCGAAGCAGCTTTGAGCACATATATTCCAGATTAGGACGTGAAGTTAAGTCGATTTGTCTGCTAGAGACATGATATTTGAAATAGAGCGTTAGCAAAATAAGCTTAAGGAGCCGGAGGAGGAGTTTCTTTTTATACCCTAAACTCATTGAATATGTAAAAGGGGTATTATATCTAGAGAAAATATATATGCCATGGAATGTTGGAAAAAGCTTCAAAGCTTATATATTTCAGACTAGGACGACTAGCTGAGTCTATTTAGCCAAGTTCGCCAGTTCCTTTGTCTGCAAGAGACTCGATATTTAAAATAAACGATAAGCAGATCAAGTTAAACTTAATTCAAATCCGACCACGATGCTAGCTTGGCGTTGCGTGCAGGGTATCACCCAGTCAGGCACGCCCCACTCAACTACTCTTACTTGTGTTTAGCTGTTTCGAGTGCCACTGTGCGGCGCTTTGTGTAATAAGTTAAATAAACGTGCAATTTGCCCAGGAATTTGGGTCAGCTGCTCGCGAGCCAAAAATCCCCCAAACAAAACTCTAGCTCATGGCCAAGACAATGCCAGCCAACAGCCCAACAGCCCAACAGCCCAGCAGGCAGCAGCCCGGCAGCCCGGCAGCGAGTGCCAAATAACTTCCAAGTAGCGGCTTTAAGCTTTTAATATGCAAATAATTGCTGGCTTATTGTTGCCTTAAGAACCGCAATTGAAGTGATACATTTAAATTGCGGTCCGGGACACAAAATTGCAGTGCGCATTTGAGTCGAGCGTAAAGAAAACTGCAAATGAGCCATAAAATGCTCAAAGCTTGCATTTATTTCTAGTTATTAATTATCAGCTACAAAATGTGCATATGGCTGACTTCTAATTACTTAAATAATTGCAATTATCTGCCCCGAAGCAAAGTTATTGAATTTTATGTCGAAATTTTGGTTTAATCATGTTTTTACACTCAATTACACACAAGAGCTCGGCTCTTATGTCGTTCTGTGAATTATTATGGTCAAGCTCTTGACTTAAAAATTATGTGAAGAACATAAAATATTATTGTTAAAGGCTTAATGGCGTCCATGGAATACATTTAGAGAACAATTCTGGCTACAAAAGCTAAACTACGACAAAAGTATTTATAAACAATTCTGTGGATAAATATTTAAGTGCGCACATAAATTTCTGTGGTTAAATGTTGAAATATGAGTAAAACTATTTATTTTGAATTTTAATTCTTATTTTAAAACCAGAATTCAACTAAATTTTGGCCCGTGGCAATAGCATATTTAACGCTAATATTTGTAAATGTATTTGGACCGAATTTTCAGATTTAAATGCAGGATTATTTCAGATGTTAATACTGGAAAAAACCCTCACTCCGCATGAAAATCAACGCTATTTTGGCAAACTCGCAAACGTTGAGCTTTTGCTTAAGTGATTTTTTTTTTAAATTTTAAACCTGGCCTAGATAAAATTTGGGCTAAAGTTTAAGCTTCAGATCTTAATTCAACAATCCATCTAGAGCTCAACTCAAGGCCAAAAACCTATAACTAAACGAAATTCGTTTGAGTTCTGAGAAAAACTATATAGAAATCGAGAGATGGGCTTGTCTTGCCTTCATAATGGCAGCTGTGACTTTCAAGCTCAAAATAACAAGCTGAAAAGTAAAGTTCTGTTTAAAGTATGTACTTCAATGATTGGCAAATGCCTTTTAATGCTCTTTTCTATTTGTGTGCTCCATATATAAGAAGCTTGTCTATTTTATTTTTTTTTTGCCATTTGCTTTTGTTTGTTCTATTATTTTGTAAAGAAGTGCTCTTTGTGGACGCCCTTGGCTCCACCTCAAATAAACAATATTGTGCAATAAAAGGCGCACAAATTGAATGTTTAACTCGACGGCACAGAAATTATTTGCGCTTGATTGCATGCAATTTGCTGGCTGCTAATGTCAACAGAACACGGGGCACGGTATGCCTTCTCTTTCTCCTACTGTTTTTTTTTTTTCTTCTTTTAGCTTGAGTGTTGCTTTCTAGCATTAATCTAGCCAATTGCCAACGAGCGTGGCAGACAACTTCTTTAGAGCTTCTTCATTTTCTCTGGCTGCGCATTTAAATTGCCCGCATTTTGCTTAAATTCCTCTGGAGCCCACCTGTATCTTGCCTGCCAGCAATTTATTTTTTTCCACTTATTCAGTCTGTATATATATATACATATATATTTTTGTATAGTTACGCTTGATTACTTGCGCGCTGGTAAACAAATTTTTTAGCGGCATCAACAACACCTTTTTTTACAGCTCCTTTTCGCTGGCGCGTTGTCGTGTCTGTTTTGACGCACAGACACACATACAGAAAGTACATAATTTAATTTACAATTTACAATTTGCCTTCTTTATCAGCCAGCTAGCTTGGTAATTTTCCTTAAATTCCAAATTAAAATCTACACAGGCGACACGATGTCGGCCACTGCCAAAAAAAAAAAAAATCAACCCGCCCGCCAGCTCCCGTTCGCTCGGGAGTTCCTTGAGCGTTCGGAGCAGCCAGCTTCCTGCATAGTTTGACACCTTGTCGAGACTTGGTAATAAACTTGATAATTTAAGCAATTGAAGCGCCTGCTTTTACATTAAAATGTCTAAAGTATTGCAGCAGCAGCCGGGTCGAGTATCTTGACTGATGTTTATGGCGTTTCGTTGCGCCTCGCGCAGTAATAGAATTTTCACTAGCACCAAAAGAAAGAAGAAAAAAAAACAGACACTGAGCGAGGGAAAACAAAAAACAAATTTATGGAATTTTTAGTGCAAAATTTTTATTTGCATAAGCGCATAAAAAATACTGACATAACATCAGATGTGTGCAACGACAATAGCAGCCAACAGCATCAGTTCATCTACAGTGGTAGAAATAATAACAAAATAAAAATTGCATATACTAAAAGAAATTCCACGCACTTTCCAATTTAAATTTCAAAAAAATTTTAACATATTTTATACCGAAACTTCGAACTCTTAATTTCTCGCTCAATTTGCCGACTCTTAGTCCAAGCGATTATGTTATCGAATATAGATAGGTTGTATAATGCTTAACCTTATTGTTAGTATGGTATTTAATTACAAACTACGCAAAATACCCTGTGCATACACTTAGCTGGGCTTCGAACCCGCAACCTCTTTGTTTCATATGCCAAAAGTCACTTTGACAACTCAATTTTTGTTTAAAGCTGTTTCAAACTTGTTTAACCCTTAAAAATTGGTATGAATAATATTTAAATTTGGAAATTCCTGCTTTACTGAATTAAATGCCGCACAGTCAGGCAAATGTGCCTTGAACTTTACTTTGAATTGCATTAAATAATCAAAAGTGTCCTTAATAATTTGTTGAGCCATAAATTATATAGTTCATATTCTTTCAGTAAATAAAATAGAAATATTTAACTTTAACAAGTTCCTTTTAAACTTTTAAAATTATTATTTTACATTTTTAAGCAAAACATAATTGTTTTTATAATTCACTTTAAACCAAAAACTTCTGTATTCTGTTTTATTTTAATGTCGCATGCGTAGACTTAGCAATTGGCCATAAACAAACGACGCTTGCACCACTGTGCCACTATGTGGGCTGCCGCTTTCCACGTGAGTGGCATGTCGAATATTTTATATGCACATTTCTTTTTGGGCATTCAAATGAGTACGAACATGAGCTAGAGAATCGTGTGCGTGGACGCGGAGCATGGGGGGCAGGTCGTGTGCCAGCGGTGGGCGTGGCTCATGCAGCCGTTTTGGCAGTCATTTGCATTTCCGCAAATGTAATATTTATGACCATTGTGTTCTGGTGGATGTGTGTGTGAGTGTGAGTGTTTGTCTATGCAGCGGCTGTCTGACTTGACGTTTGTTCTGTCAGTCTGTCAAGTTGTTGTCTTCCTCAACCATCTGCGTGTTAACTTGTTTTCTTTGCCCGTGTGTGTGTGTGCGAGTGTGTGGCTGTGTGTGTGCTTGGGTGTGTGTGCACTAAAACATTCATAACATTGAAGCTGACCAAAGCATTTATGTTGTACCAAAGTCGTTGGCCATGTGGTCAGGCCCAGATGAGTTAGCTAAAACAACACACACACACACTCCCACACACACAAGCACAACCACACACACATGCACACACACACCCACACTTGCATGCACATGTCTATATAGAAGCAGAGATCAGAAATCAAATAAGCTCATTGAAGGCATTCTTCCGCACCAGAAACTTTTAACAAAAATGCATTGCTAATGCGATATACGATAAAAATGCACTGAACGAAAAATTTATAAGCAATGCAGACCAGCCTTCGTACCCCTGCACCAGTCCCTCACCTCTCCCTCTCAGTTGTAGGCCATAGATAAAAAGTTAAATATATTACTACAAACAGTTCGTTTTGGTTTTAGCCTGGTCCATACCTGAGATACCAGAGAACATTTTTCAATTAGCCTCAAAAACTGCTGACTATAACAAAGGGTCAGCTTCTGTAAAATGTGTGTGTGAGTGTGTAGAGCTCACACCTTTACAGGTGTTAACTTAAGCTAATTAGAGACGTTTTGGACCCAGGCAAAACAAAGCAAACTCATGCGTGTAGAAGACGCAAATATACACCCAAGCCTTACAGCGTTAAGGCGGCAATCTTTAAGGCAAACATGCCTAAGTTTGCACAACTAAAAGTTACCCTGTACATTTGGTATTATATTCGAATATGCATACACAAATACAATTAATGTATGTGCTTCTTCTTTGCTCCTTATGAGATTTTCTGGGCTAAAAGCTGCCATTCAAATGTGCCAAAAATCTAAATCGAAGCGTGCATGGCAAGGCATATATAGTTTTATGTGTAATACTTCCCTTTGCACATTAACCTTTTTTTTATGTGTATATTTAACAAAAGTTACAGGGTATAAAGGGAACAACAACAACAACTTGGTAGCAAGGCAATTTGTGCATAATCGAATTCGCAATTTTATAATCACACGAAGCACTTCGGCTGACTGACTATGTGCCTGGCACACAGCCCACACTCTCCCACACACACACACACACACAGGCACCCATACACACTCAATCACACACACACTTACACTTACAGCCACGTGTGTATATAACATGCATATTGTATGACTTCCTTAAGCTCATGAAAGCTGCATGCAGCTGGCAAACATGAGACTTAGCAGCAGGCACAACTTGAACTGTTCCGTTGCCAATGTTGGCATACATATTTGAAACCCACAACACTTGCACACACACACTCACACTCACACACACACACACACACTTACACACACACCGTGTCTCATAAAAGTAAGCACTTCAGTGGTTTTGTGACCAATTTTCGCAATGCCACCCAAAATTGTGGCAGGTTTTTGGATTTTTGGCAAAATGTTTTTAGCCCGAGTGAATTTCGCCTATTTGAATGTGGTTGGCCTTCTGGCCCAAAGAGTTATGATAATTGCCAAAAGGGTAAAGTTCTTTATGCTTTTGCATTGGCTATTAGCAGGCAGCTTGGCATTACAACATGTCGATATTTGGTTGGGTCTAACAAGTAAATTTCCAGCCCAGCCTCTCATTTGTGAGCTCTTTAATGTCGCCCTCTGGTCCCAAAGCTGACATGCCCGGCAAAATATTACCAACGGGATACTTTAAGGCCACAACTCTAAAGTGCCTGAACTTGTTATCAGCTCAAAGCATACAAATTGTGTGCTTAGTTATGTCATTATGCATATACGCCCGAAAGCATAAGTATGTTTATTCAGGTAGACTCTAATGGGTATTATAAGGCTGGCAAATGAATTAGTTTATTTAGTATATTTAAAATTATTGTCTGTTTGCATAAAAAGTGGCGATAACTATAAACTGAAGGTTTCTTTATCTAGATAAACAAAATTCTGGAAGCTAATTGTCAAATTCGGTGACTCTAGCTCTTAAAACTTAAGAGATTTACTGAGAAAACAGAATTTGGTTATCGATTTGTATCGAAAGCTTGCAAACAGGACACGTTATCGATAATCAGACAAACAAACTCGTACTCTGCTATCAAGCTTCCTCCTCTTGCAGCTATTTCCACTCATTCTGGCGGATTCATACTCACCCACAACATTGAATGTATATGAGAGCGACATTTTGGGTTCCGTGTTGATTTGGCACTCGTAGACGCCAGAGTCGCGCGGCTGCGGATATTTGATTTGCAGCGTCCAATTGGCCGAGTTATCGGGCCGCAACACCTGCAACAAGCCACAATTCATAAGTATTAACTTTAGGTAGGTGGGTGCGTGGCAGCTGTAGCTCACCTGAAAGCGCTGATCGGAGGTGTAGGTGGTGCCGCCGGCGGTGAGTATATGCAGATCACGTTTGCGTATCCACGAGACCTGCAAATAGGAAGAGTAGAAGAATTGGAATTGGAGAATGTGAGAAGGAGAAAATGAGATAAAGACTTGTTGTTCACTTGAGCTCTGTGCTCTGTGTCTGCAAAGTTGAAAAGTTTAAAAATTACAAATTCCGCACTTAAAAGTTTCGCCCAAGTGCGTTTAACAGCGCTTTGTGTGCCCGGTGTATCCTAGTCTTGTTGCCAGCAATCGTGCCACACTGCCACACTTGCCACGCTTGCCACACTGCCACACTTGCCACAGTTGCCACTTGCCACACAAACAAAGCGCAAAGTTTACTTTCTTTTTTTTGGCTACTTTTTACGGCGTAGGCGGGGCAAAGTGTTTGGTACTTCTTTTGGTTTGCTGCTGTTTTGTTAATCTTAAGCATTTCGCTTTTGTTTCTCGCATTTAATCAACGGCAAATACCAGCAATAGCAACAAAATAAAGACTATTAATTACCCTTATATTGGGAAATTTGGTAATATATCCATATTTGGGATTCTGGTAAGCAAATTTACACTTTGATCTCCTGGTAATATACAATAAGGCTTCACGATTTGTGACTTGGCATTTAGAATTCTTTTCAGAATATATCGAAAAGAGAAAGAAATGCTGTCTAAGACACGTCGAACTATAAATACACTAGACATACGGCTTGGAAGTGCTTTATGCATTAGCTTCTTTCTTTGCATTTCCGAGCTACCTAAACCGGGTAATATAATAGTCCGATATGAGGCGATTCACAGAAATATTCAAAGATACGTGAAGATCGTGAAAGTTAAGCCAAGTAGAGCTATCGCGAAACACAGAAGAGTTGTTCATAAAAAAAACGTGACTCTTAATCAAGCATTCCCTTGCCAACTACATGACATAGTCGAGCGAACCGAGCGATTCCCACACATCTAATATGAAACACCTTCTGCTAGGGTAAAAAAGAAAGCAACCATTAAACCAAAGCCCAAGTGCGTATTATCCCCGTATTCATGTGTGTGAAAAGGGTTGCGCATACGCAACGTTGACAGCTAACCAAAAAAAAAAAAAAAAAATGAGAAGGAGAGAAAGATTTTCAAATGAAAGCAGCTCTTATCGATGCTCAAAGCTACAGTTTTATGGCAACGGCTACATAAATTACTCAGACAATTGCAAAGTCTTTAAGCTGGCGACATTTTGCAGTCGAATGTCCTGTCGCCGGCTCTCGAATTGTTTCAAATGCCTTTTACGTAGCAGATAGAAGTGGAGCCCGGCTCGACCGGCCAGGCCCATTGTTGGCCTCTATTTGGCCAATTTTTATTAGAGCTTGAATTACATTTTCATTTGATTGCCTCGCTCTGTCGCAGCACCCAAAAACCCTCTCGGCTGGGGTAACCATTAGCCCTGGTTTTGTGTTTCGCTGAGATTTCTTTCTTTCTTGTTTTTTTTTTTTTTTTTTTCGTACTCCGGCATTTTGGTCGACCTTTGTGCCCTTTTGGCACATTGTTTCCAATTTATTTAATGACCTTAGTTTTGTTTTCACTCTGGCATTGTTGTTGTTGTTGCTGTTGCTGTCGTGATGCTCAATTTTAATTACGCTGGCCAAAAACTTTTGCAATGTCGAGAAGTATGTATATATAAATATATAGGTATGTACTTTTATGTATTTAAAACTGCGCTCAATATTTGCGGCTGTCAACATAAATGTAAAATATGCGGCGCAAAACTTGGCCAGTTCTTCATTAATAGATTTTATGACTTGGTCCTTGCTGGAGGCAGCGAAGCATGTGCGAAGCATTTGCCAATAAAAAACGGAACCAACAGAACTGACGGAACTATCAAGTACAAGTAAATAGCGTAAATAAACAATTCTTTACTATCCTTTCATTTTGTAGCGCTGCCTTTGCTTTACTATATTGGCCCTGGCCAGTGTCCTCTGATCCGGGTCGTTTCTAATAAATTCATTCGATTGCCGCTAAAGTCAACAAAAGCCTTGCCATGAAAATGGAGAAAAGCTGCGAATGGCAACGGTCACGTAATACGTAAAAATAAAATTCATTTGCTTGTAAAAGTTTTATGTGCCAATTTTATGCTTTCCATCATAGACTTGACTTCGATTCCGAATTGTTGTCCTTCATTCCACGGCACCAAATAAGCCAATGCAATTGCGAATGCCAAATAAAACGCCTACAATACGACCATAGAATATGGCCAAAAAGGGGTCAGCCCGAGCAGCTCGAAAAGCAAAGCCCCGAAATGGACTTCAAACTAAACCCGTTTACTGCGCGAGGTCAGTCCTTTAATAGAGAGCGATAGATAGAGCGGCAATAACAGCAGAGAGATTGACTGTATATTGCCAATAGTTAGTAAGTAATATCTATAAAAAAGAACCAAGTGTAACCCAGCTGGGCGTGCCTGACTGGGAGATATCCTTAACTCGGGTATCTACCCTATGTGAAATGTATGCCTGATTAACTTCGGAGTTCGTGGTCCGAGCTTTATAAGATGTTCAGGGCTTCAATATGGCCTACAAAAGTGAGGAGCAGGGCCCTACCTTTAAGAATGTTGTTTTCCTAATTTTCAAGGAAAACTGTGTGAGTTATTTAAAATATGAAATTTTCCTAATCTGTGTATACTATCCAAGAGCCTACACACCAGGTTTGGAGTCTCTAGCTCTTGTAATCCTCGAGTTATGCTTGAAAAACCCAAATCTCAACATCGATACCTATCGATATTATAAGTAATAGAGAAAGGTATTGCTAAAAATACTTACTTTTATATATTAAGGAACATATGTTACTTCTGACTGATAGAAATTACATATTGCATAAAGGATGATATTGTTTTGGCTCTAATCTGAGACAAAAATCCCATAGTTAAAAGAATATCGCATTTATAGAAAAGTTCAAATGCACAAATATTGCATGAAGATAGCTAGAGTTATTTATTTATTTATTTATTTTCATTTAACCGAGCAATTATATTGGCTACTATATATTTCTATCTTTATTCTTTTAAAAAAAATACAGCTAAGGCCAACCTAATGTCAAACGCTTAAGTCATCAGTTTCTAAAGCCACTTACTTAGTTTTGTAATCACGAAGTACAACATTTTTTGTAACCAAATCCGTTAATATTTAATTTCCAAGCAAAATCCAAAGGCAAAAGTGAAAAGTTTCTCAACTTTAGAGCCAAAGCTTTTTAGCCAGCTGCACTATAAAGGTATATATATATATATAACTGATATGTATATATCTATATTTTGTTTGTATGTTTGGACAGCAGTTAGTTCAATTCGCCGCTGCTGAGGGATTTGCCAGCTTGCCACAGGTTGCAGACAGGCTACAACTACAACCAGATCCCGTGTTGCCCGCCGAGTCGTGTCCCCAGTGTGTCAGCAACTGGTTGGTGGGGTTCTGCAGGGGGCGAGGAGGGGAGGGGCGTGACTGTCGACTGGTAAACTTTGTGCTCGGGGTATAATTTTCGTAATGTCTTTAGGTTTAAATAAATACCACAAGCATAGTTTTATATTATTTAACACTTTGTGTGCTGCTTGGCTTGGGCAAAAGTTTTGCCTGGCCTGTTCCAGTTTTTTGGCCAGCTCAACTACTGCTGCCTGTTTTTTGTTTTTGTCATTTTATAACATTGCCAAATGAAGGAAGTTTTCTCGGTATGTGTGTCTGTATGTGCGCGCGTGCAAACTTGGCGAAAATACATTAAAAACTTTGCTGACGCATTTTCTGCGTCTCTAACCAAGGCACAGACTTTAGACTTTGGACTTTGGGAAGCTCTCGGCCAACTTGAGAGCTGCTACACAGTTGCAGTTGTTGTCTGTATTTGTGTCTGTGTGGCAACTCTCTCGCTGGCTTTGTCCCAGCCGGAAATGGTGTGAAAATTTCATTAAAATTGTAAAAGCCAAGAATATTTTGCACACTGTTTGCCGCTTTGTTTTCCCATTTACAAATTGCCTGGCCCAAAATGGAAAAACTAATGAACTTTGTCTACAACTAGATGAAATGGTCATCATTTGATCATTTGAGTGCATTCACAATCTGTGTGTGTGCGTGTGTGTGTGTGTGTGTAAGCACGCAGCAGACAATCGCCGGACAAAGTAAATTATGCGCAGCGCGAATAAAGATCTCAACTTTTCACTTTCCACTTTTCATGTTCCACTTTTCTGACTTTTCTCCGCTCTTCGAACTGTTTGTAAACAAAGTTGTTAACCGATTTTTGGGACAACGCGTCAGAAACAAGCGAACGGCCATGGCATTAAAAAGGGTTCGCTGGCTAAACTTTTCGCTTTGATATAGATATTGAAATGACCTTTTTTTCTCATACACTTGCCAGCGGGCATTTTAACTTTGCGGCAAGGCCGACGATTCTAAGAAGTTGATGCATATATGCTTGATCAACATATAGGATCCTATAGATCCAAGTCTGTAAGAGGCCAAGGGACCGATCGGTCAAAGATGAAGATCGTCTTTGATTTTCAAGGTACTGCGATATCTAACATATAAACAATATACTTTCAACATCGAGCTACTATATCATATAGCCTTATAGGAAAAAAGGGTCGAGAACTGACTTTTTGTCATGATGAATTTTTCTGTTTTCCAAGATATGTTTGCCAAGCTCTGCGAGCTTTACTCTCCGCCGGAATTATCTGCGAAACGATCTCACATCGGACTACTATATTATATGACTTCTCCAGGAACAATTGGGCAGCAGTAAAGCTTTGCTATCCAATCTTCTCCAAGCCATGTCTAGGAGAATATTAATTACTCCAATTGTTCTAGGGTATTTAAACTTCGGGCATTTAGTCTTCAATTTTTGCTTGTTGTGCGCTAGTATCTTTTTTTCATTGTGTTTTTTGTTGTTGTTGTTTTCGTAGCTGTTGCCGTTGTTGTTGTTACATGACCAAATTGCGGGTGCCTCTCATGTTGTTGATGCTGAACGGAACGCGCTTATGAGAATGTTTTGCGTTGGTTTTGCGCCCGCCGTAATAAATCAATGGCGCACGCAGTGAATCCTGTGAAGTCAAGTTGAACAAGCGGATTCGAGCAGCTTCCGGCGCCGAAAAAAAAAAACACGAGAGAGAGCAAAAAAAAAAAACAACAACAAGCTGACGCACACGGCAAAAAAGGGAGTAAAATTTGAAGCAGCAGTTCGGTATGGTAATGACACACACAGGCGGGAGATGGTCTTACACCCACACACCCACACCCAGGCACATACAGCTGCAGAGAAGCCTAACGAACTAACAGCGCGGGCATAAATTACACGAGAGCAGAGCAGCCGACAACTTGGAGTGCATAGTCCGGGCCAGAAATAACAGTGTACGGTGGGCAGAGTAGGGTGCCGGGTACCGGGTGAGGGGTGTTTTTGGGATGAAAGCCAAGCGGCGACAAAGTTATTTGCCGTAACTGTTACACTTTCAATTTGAGTTTATGGGCAGTAGCTGTGGGTGACAGCGCGCGGTTCCACTCTGTCAATTACAATTAATGTTTGTTTTTTTCCTTTGTGCTCTCTTTTTATCTCTTCTAACTGACAAACTAACTAATTGCTGTACCAAAAGCTGCGAAATTAAAGAGTGTTGTCGGGGTATAAACTAACTAAAGAGAATTTTCCAACACTGAAACAAGTTAATGTATTTAAATGACATTTTGCAACACGTTGAGAGTTAGAAGGTCGTCGGATTCCACCCAGCCAAGTGGAATATAAGTGAAAAACACTTAAAAACCATTTACAAAGCTGGAAAATTGGTGAAAACTGCCCAGGCGAAAGATAAGGGAAGATCAGGCAATCATATATACATATATACACATATCCCATTTATATAAACATTTCTCAGTTAGAATCAAGCAGTCGCTGAGTTAGTAGCTAGGCGCTCTTGACTGCTGTAGCACATAAGAACACAATAATCGATCAGAGTTTTTATACAAGCGGAATGTTTTAAAATTTTGGTTAATTTATACCACAAGTATCAACAGAAGTACGTGAAAGAGATAGAGAGACAGTGTGTGTGTGTGAGAGAGAGAGAGAGAAAAATAGAGAAAAGAGAGATCATCGCCTTTGAATATAATTATTTTGCATATCGGATAATCGGGAAGCAGCTCACAATGGAGAGCGAGCGATTCGGTCTGCACTAGATCATTTTACTATACATAAAACCTGCTTCTATTTGCACCTTCTACAGATGCCGCTGGCGGCAAGGTCGATCAAGATTCGTTGAAGCCAGACACCGATTTACAGCTGGACATCGAAGAGCTTGTCTCCAAAAGCAGCGTCGACGATACGCCAGTGTCCATGATCATTGTCGAGACATGCATAAGCTCGAAGGAGCCCCAAGTGCCGCTCCAGGCCAACAACAGCAACACAAACGCAAAGCATGAAAAGCATGATGCAGTCAAACATGTCGAGGCAGCCGATCAGGCTGGCTGCTCCATAACGCTGGGCCTCAAGCCGAATGTCCAATTCCAGATACTTTCGCAAAACATCGAAAGCTACGCCCAGCCGCTGGCCAGCACCGAGGCAGCCCTGGCCGCGGCCAACATCTCGTCGTGTGCCACCATTCTGGCAGCTGGCAGCGATCCGGCCATTCCGATTCTGCGCCGCTGCGCGGACAGCGGCACCCAGTGCAACAACCTCAACCTGGATTGCGAGGCGACCAATTCCAGCGATTCGATGCCATCGATTGGCTCGCTCGTCTGTCGCATTTGCCACAATGCTGATAATCCCGAACAGTGAGTACGATAATAAATCCCAGACATTCAACTATCTATAAACACATCTATGCCGTTTAAATTATAACACACGGCAGGGCTGTTGTTCGGGTATAAACGACTAGGCAATGCCCTGTAAAAGGCACATGAATTCTTAGTTGAACAGTTTGTAAATTAATTCCGAGAAACTTTTTAAGGAAAACATAAAACTAATGTTGTATTTTAAAGTAACTTCTATAGAACCTATGATACCTTACATATACCCTTTTTAGCTTATTCTAAATTCTTGCTACTCGAATTCCAATTAATGTAGAGCATGTTAATACATGATATACAACGACATATTCCCCTTGCGACGCTGCGGTTACAGGGTATCAGGCAAAATGACAATAAACATTGTGCGTGCGACCGCAAAATGCAAGAAATTAATTGCATGACATTTTAATAAAATTAGCGTAATGGGCTTTACCATAACAATTACATAATATACATATATATGTATATATATATACAACAATATAATTGCATATATATATATATAGATATATATAGTTTATGTATCCGTAGTTTATTTCGCAAATATTATTATTTATATAAATTATTAAAAAGCAGTCGGAGGCGCAACATATGTATTTAGCATATATGTGGAAATGTCAGGCTGTTTGCACCGGATGCTTGTTGAACTGTTTGCCCATCTGTCCGCACATTTAAATCCCGCTATTGTTGTTAACACAACCCCCTATTAACCCCGCTCTACCCCCCCGTTTTTGTTCTCTTTGCAGACTCGTGTCGCCATGCTTGTGCAAGGGCTCGCTGACATATGTGCACGTACATTGCCTGGAGCGCTGGATTAGCACCTCGCGCTGCACAATCTGTGAGCTGTGCCAGTTTCATTACAACACGGAACAGACGCTGCGGTAAGTGCAATAAAAGCCGTGCAACGAGGGTGGGACGGGGGCTTGGGGCAAGCCAAGTGGCAACAGTTCAAAGTGTGGCAAGCTCTCGCTCTGCCACTTGACAGTCGACACTCTTCATCAACCGAAGTCGGGGCTTAGGCTTTGGCACTTTTTTAATCACTGAAAGCTTTGAGCTAACTAATTGCCCCACATTTGCGCAGCCCTTGTTCAGTATTTCCCTCCCAACCATTCCTCATCTCTTCATTAGCTACACCTGCCTGCAATCGCTGCGTTTGTGGTACTCGCGCGCCATGAGCCGGCGCGCCCTGCAGGAGGATTGCCAAATGTTCTCGCTGCTGACACTGGTCGCATTTGGCATAATTGGAACCTTGCTGGTGGGCATACAGTATTATGCGATGCACACACAGTCCTGGGGACTGAGCAAGTTGTGGACCAAGTCCTGGATGTTGTTCTTCTTGTTTATGACGGTGTGTATCGAGTGGGAGCTAACTCTCTCCTCTCTTCTCACTCTTACATGAAGCCCCTTTCGACCCACAGATTACTGTTTATTTTGCCAATATCTATATGCTGATCAAGTCGCAGTTAACGCCCTGGTATCGGTAAGCAGATTTTGCTATTGGTTTCCAATTCCTGTTGAATCATCCTTTGCCCCCATCCTTCCCTCCCAGCTGGTGGCAATCGGCGCGCGATATTAAGCTCATTTTGGAAAATCGACGACCGTTTCCGAATCCAAATCGCGTGCAGCAGCAGCAACAGCACCAGCTGACCACGGACACTGCCTCGACAACGGCATCCATGTTTACGCATCATGATCAGCTAGATGTCCAGGCGCGCTCCTCGCAGCCACAATTCCTGACGCCCTCCTCGAGCGCCTCCTCGCTGCCCAGACCTGTTCCTCCTCCTTCTCCCGCTGCTGCTGCTGCTGCTGCTGTGGATAATAAACAGTTGCCGCTGACAGAAACGAACAAAACCGAAATGACGCCAACATTGAATGCCTCGAATAGCACCGAAACGGCCATCGAACTGGCCATGGTGAGCACCAGCTCAAATCCCGAATCCCCACTGGTCAATTCCAAGTGCAGCGATGTCGCAGTGCCGCCTGCTGCCGACGCCAGCCTCGGCGTCGTCGTCGTCGAGTCTGACAAGGAGCAGCAATCGGAGGCAAGAAACTAAGTAGTCTGTAATGCCCAGTGGACAGTTTGTAATTAAGGGCTCAAGGGCAGGGCTCTTTGGGCTTTATATATATATACTCTCGGAATGTTTTTGCCTGTCATTTATTTAATGTACTTTCGATGCTTTTAATGAACTCACCAGGAGAACTTGTCTTAAACGAGCTAAACTTTGTTGCGCCCTTCTTTATTTTGGCCCCACTGCGGCTGATGTGCGTTTAGATTAAGCTGCGTGTCTGCACTTGGCTGGCTTCCTTTACGCAGCGCAACTTCCGTTTCCGGCACGGGCTGGTGCAAATTAAAGCCGGCGAGCCTGCAGCAAATGCCTGATGGCCATAGTCAGTCACGTGATTGATGGCTCATAAATTAGTCATTTCGTCTTAGCTCTAGCGCCTAACCCCCGTTGTCAACCCAACCTCGTTAGCTCGGCTTTCGCCTGAACCTGACTGTGGGCAACATTTTTCGCTTCGAGTGCAGCTTCAGTAATCAGGCAGTAATTTGGTTCGAGTCCTGCGCATTTAATATACATCTACAGTGCCAGCATAAATCCATCCTCTCCACTTCAAATCCAGTCCCACTCGTGGGCGTATTTGCCTTCGTGACCGCCTAAAGCTGTCGCTGCGTGGGCTTTGCTGCGTGGGCTTTGCTGCTGCTGCTGCTGCTGATGTTGACATATTAGGAGTAGCCTATAGGCGACCCCTTCTCCATCACCTCCTGCTGCTACTACTATTTTGCAAAGGGTTAACAGCACAGCGACCTTCAATCAATGTTGCTGGCCAGGCTCAGGCAATCACTGCCTCACGTCAAGCCAATGATTGAGCATTTGCCAGCCTAAATAGCTTCAAATCCCCACTGCTCCATACGGCCTTTTCACATTTTCTTTATTCATATTTTTTTGTTATCAACTAAACGCAAAATTGAAAGCAAAGTCAAGTAGTTCCTAGAAAGTCTTAGCTGTAAAGGAACAAAAAAAAAGGAGGAAAAAATCCGGCAGCAAAGCTTTTATAAGCGCAAATCTCCAAGGAATTGTTTTGTTACCAAAGCAGTTCATATTTCCATTTCTTGGATTTGCATTGCAACACTTTGTGCCTTGGCATGCGCTTATTTGTTTCTGCCTTCACTTACTTTTCATGGAAAAAAAGACTTTTTAAAAAATGCTGCATAAAATATTATCAAGCAAAACTCTTAAGTTTCATGTTCCGAACTTGGCTTAAAAAATGTAGAAAAAACAGCTCGAATTTCGGAATTTTGGCAGCCATAATTTGTTTGGTTTTTTGCTCTTCAAATATTTGATAATTGATTTATAATTCGTTTATGCTAATTGTGGCACGCCCATATAATACTCTTTATGTAAAACTGTCGGGAAATTCCACTCTCATGTGTGCAATAATCGCGAAATACGTTTGTATGAAACTTTTTTGTTTACCATTCGATCTGCCTTAACCTCAATTTCAAAGATCCTTAAGGGGATTTTGTTTTAAACGTGTCACCGGCAAGGCCGGGGTATACCCGCTATTATTCTATATAGTTTGAATCTGATCCCTAAACTTTGTGCTAAATGTGCCCATGCTTAGCCCATTGCGACTTTTTCCGATTGCATGTGACTCGTTTCCAATACAATCCCTAACAAATGTCTAAAATATACCCCACCCTTGTGTATATATATTGTTATATTTGATACTTACATCCTTATCGCCCAGTCGCTCCACGCGGCAGTGCAGGAAGCCCGTTTGGCCCACGGTGACGGTCAAGTTTCGCGGCACATCAAAGTCGAAATAGGGCAGCAGATTTGAGGGCGCGATTGTTGTTGTTAAAGTTGTTGTTGCTGGTGTCGGGGCCAACGCAGCGCTAGAGCCTACAAGAGAGCGAGAGAGAGAGAGAGAGAGAGGGGTGAGTGTGAGAGAGGGGGCAGTGAGAGTGTGAAATTGCTGTAGCATAAAAAAAAAACTTGTGCCAAATGGAAATTTATTTTCATTTTCATTGTGCATACGTATTGTTTCGAGCAAAAAGCCTTCCAATGCCAGGCCACAATGTGGTACAGTCTTCCATGTGTGTGAGTGTGTGTGTTTGTGTGTGTGTTAGTAAGTTTGTGTGTGTGTTAGAGAGGGGTGCGCTATGCCAGGCAACGCACAAAACACTCGCAAAAACTGAAAAGTAATAAAATTCTCATAAAAATTCAGCAGAAAAACACAAAAATCTTCAACAAACAATTATGTTCCCCGTTTTATTTCTGCTTCTGCTGTAGCATATTGTACGCTTGTTTACAAATACACATATATATGCATATATCTGTGTGTATATAGCCCAAACTGAAGCTTTGCCCAGCATATCCTGCTTGCCTTTCGCATATATAGATTTGTATATGGATTATTAACGTTTCATTGGAAATGCGAATTTATTTATATCAGCCCATGTTTGTTTCTCTCTAACTGTTTGCTCAGCCCATATTTTGTTGTTGTTGTTGGTATACCCTGCATATGTTTAAATTGAATAAACAGGGTATAATGATCGTGTGCAAATTCATGTAACAGATAGAAGAAATCATCGGAGATGAGAGATCTATAAAAGCTAGAGACTTGTTAATTGGTATGTTGGATTTTCTAATGCACGAAAATATCGAATTAATTGTAAAACATCGACAACTCGCTCCGTTTCCGATAAAAATCGATGTAGATATCTTTTCTTTTAAGCAAATCTCGAAGATAATAAGAGCCGGAAACCCCACATTTGGTGTATAGATTCACGTATACTATTCAAAGATCTAGAATATGTCATATTTTTTTAATATCTATTCCCTATAGTGTCGAAATTGTCAGAACATTTGGACATATAGCCCTTAGTTTTGGTATTTACACACATTTGAATTTCATATTAATTCCCTGACAAAAGCATAAAAATCGGACTATAAAAATCCAAGTTAATCAAGAGCTCATTTCACATCCAAATGTTTGTCAAAGGAAAGAAGAATCACTTATTGGGATCAGGGTATCTCCCAGTCGGTCTCTGCCGACTTGATCAATCTTGGTGTGAGAATGTTTTGGCTTGTCGGTGCGTTTTCAGCGCCCCTTTTGGCAGGCATTTAGTGCTCGGGGCTAGGATTTAATGCGGCATTAACAAACAAACCGCAGCACGGAAGCAATATGAAACGCGATTTAATTGAAAATTAATATGGTTGCCGCTGAATTGACGACGAGAGCGGGCGGGGCAGGCTGTTTGGAAGGGGACAGCTTATATATAACAGGAAATCAAAAAGAGCAAATACAGCTTAGCCAAATGGCCAGGCAATAGCACTCCAAAATAAAAAAGAAGAAAAACTTCTCAGTTTGGCTTCTTAACTATGTTTTTGCAGCCAAACTTTGTGCAGAGCACAAAAGTCAGGCAAAGGAACATGGCTAGATAAGCGCCCAGGCCGGACCAGAAGCGAATCTTGTTTTAGCCAACTGCTAAAATAAGTTCATCAATACGCGATAGAGATAAAGACAGGCAGACGGACAGGCAGGCAGGCAGGCAGGCACAGAGAGTCAGACAGGCGGACGGATAGACAGTGTCTCAAAGTTTTTGCACATCAAAGCGTTTTGCAGAAATCAGCGTACACGGCGCAGTCAGCCAACTGGAATTGGAATAATTGAATGAGGCAAGCAGCAGGCAGAAGGACGAGCCAGTAGCAGGACAGAGACAGACAGGAAGGCAACCAGTTTATCGAACTTTGAACTGAATTGCAGGCGGGTTGTCGAGCGGGGCGCCAAACGTGTCGTAAGAGTCGAAATATATAAAGCGCACAAAAGTATGCTACGGATTTTTTTAACCCCGGTCCCGGCCCCGGCCCCAACTGGCTGCTGTTGCACATTTCCTTTTCCGCACGCGCCGCAAAAGCACGCAACGAAAATCGACAGCGAAAACTTTTTGGCCAACACGCGCGAAAAGGCAGCTGCAAAACATACGCAAAACTTTTACCACATGCGTAAAGCACGCAAAGTGGAGAGTGGGTGGGCGCGTGAGGGGCATGAGGGGCTATGACGAGTTCTGGGGCATGACAAATTTTACGATTTACTGCAAAATTCGAACACAAAGTTAAATTTAATGTGCACCCGCAACATTGCTGTACGTGCCCCACCAAACGCTCAGCCAATATGCAAAGTATTCAAAGTGTAGATAATTCTAAAAACAACACGAAAAGAAAAACGAGAAAAAACAAAAAGATGAGAAAAGCCAGAGAGGGAGAGGCGAAAAGAAAAGCAATTTCCACGCTGCAAGAGATATGCAGCAAAACTGAGAGCTGAAAACTGAACTGAACACCAAATTTGCATATTTAATTTGCTGTTTGATATCTCGAGGTTACACTAAGTATATCTATGAGATACATGGGATAAGAGCTAAAGCGCAGATAAAATCGCTTAAAGTCAAAACAAGAAGAAGAAAACTTGAGCCTGAATTTGAAATAGTTGCTATAAATGAAAATACTTCTGTTCGTCAAATGTCATGTATCTAAGTATTCAATATATAAGGATAGATAATTTAAAAGTATATTCAGAAAACAAACATTTCTTATAACATTTCCCATATGTAGGGATATCTATATTGCTTTTTACAATGCCGTGTCCTTAGGATCGGACAGTTAAGCGCAAATATATACTTCAGATGAATATATGTACTCGTGGATATATAAAATTCACTCTCTCTTTGATAATGTAATATAAACTAATTCGAACTTTATTCTCACACATATTAGGAATACTTTCATATACCCTTCTTTATAGCCATTCATTTTGGGGTACTAAAGCCGACGCACCTAGCTGTACTCTGGCCAAAACGCAGCACATGAGGCGTATGCCCAAAGTGGGTTGCCCGGCCTGGCCCCGGGCTCGAGCCTGGCCGGGCAACGAAAACCGAACGAAATTAGCTTTTGGAATTTTGCACGTATGCGTGCGTGTCGTCGAAATGCGTGGAAAATCCATGGAATAGCCAGGATACGTGTCCTGTTCGGCTGAAGCTGAACTTAATTTATTGTTTATCAGCGGGCACGAAATTTATGACCAGAGCGGAAAGCAGCTATGTGTGTGTGTGTGTGAGTTTTGCTGGGCGCTAATTTTAAGTTTATGCATTGAAAATTTGCTGCGTGCTCATGTTGAGCAAATTAACGATGCGGCTGGCGGAAAACCCGAAGCACAACTTGTCGCTGTTGTTGTTTGAGCCACTTTGCCATCGATCAGCATACACAAACACACAACATAACAAATAAGAAGGTTAGCCAGTGCACGACTAAGGGATACCCTGCACCCAGAACTTTTTACTATTATGTTCCATGCTACGATCTTTATGAAATATTCAGCGCTTAAGTATGACATAAATAGGTTTTACACTCAAAAAAAATGTTTAATTCAATTTTGGCTAGAGGTGAAATATTATTTTGAATACCTTATACGAGAACCTACATATTAAGTTTTGTATATTTTTCGAGTAATGTTTAAAAAGACATGTCTCCAAAAGGGGATAAGATATCAGAGAAAGAGGAATAAAGTCCTGCTGCAAATGCTAGAGAACAATATTTATCGTTATCTACTTGTGAAGAATATCTATCTTAGAGAATTTGTCTAACTTTTGTCGGATCTGGCTAGATCCAATCAGCTCGTTATAAAGATCATGAATTTATATACCTTAGTTAGACAAGGACGTCTCGTTCTGCCTGCGACATACGTCAGCACGCAGCTATTCTACCCTTTTTAGGCATTTGCCAACAACAGCTGCTGTTGTCAGATTTTGGCTTAAAGCGCGTTAAATCAAAAACGTTGCGTACCAAAATTGACATGATGCATGGCCAATAGGGCTGATGCGGGCAGCAGCTTTTCGCCAAATTAGCGAAATGTGGTGGAAAATGTTACCGAGTTTACATAACGCATGTTGGCTAAATTTATGGAATGTCATTTGCTGTGCGCACACATATTATAATAGATCGCATGGAAAACCGCGCCAAATTGAAAGCCGTCCCCCTCCTCCTATCCCTTGCGGGGGAATCCGCTTTGTATACTCTTTATAGGCGCTTTAATTGAGCGTTAAATGGATTGCGCTGCTTTTGCTTTATGCAAATCGAAGGCAAACATTTCTGTTGGCCAAACAAACCGAATGATTAGTGAGACGCGTTTGTGTGACACGCGTAAACTAGCAGCAAATATCACGTATGGCAAAGCAAACACATCGACCAGGGGCGTAGTTCAAATGAAAGCTGTCTTGCGCCGGGGGGCCGGATGCCTTAAAAGCTCATGTGCTGCTATCAATCAGCAGCAAACTAAACACGCTTAAAAATCAATCACGCTTGCCAAAGGTTAGCCCCCATTCTGCACACTCCTCTTGCCCCCTAAGCCACTGTTTGAGGAGCAGGCATATACCCTGTAGCAGAAACTCAACAGAGTTGTGTGAGCTTGACTCGCTGGTGAAGCATAATAATTATGCAGGGTATTTGCTAGCACGTCAGCTAGTTGTTAGCACAGCCGCCTGTGTTTGTTTGCTCTCAAGCTAAAGTCAGCTCCCGGCCAAGACGTCCTCAATATATATATATGTATATATATGTATGTATATATCCATGATCCCAGCACTTAAGGTTAAGTTGCGCCTGACAACACATTGACGCATTGAGTGGCAACGCTTCTGCTGTTGCAGCTGCACTCGACGCAGCGCCTGTTGACTTGCCACAAATTGTCTAGACTGCAGCAGACGCAGATAAATAGAGTGAGAAAGGTGGAGAGACAGGGCTGCTGCCACTGCCACTCAGCCGCAGCCGCATTGAGCGCTCTTTTAAATATGTTCAACTATCGATTATGTTGCTAAAGTGTTTCCGCTTAGCTATTCAGAGGTGGCGTATAAAAGGAGGGGGTGGAAGGGCTTGCAAGGGGACGGACAGTTGGCGCATAAAAATCAGATAACGTGTGAAGAAAAATAGCTTGCAACGAGATTTGCCTGCCAATAAATATTTGTAAGCCCATAAGAAGTAAATCAAAGCTCAGCTTTGATTTAATTTGGAGCTTTCGTTTAACCTGATGTTATTTATTTAACTAGCTGATAAATAAAATCAAATACGTGTGAAGCTCTAAGAAGTAGATTATGAGGCAACCATAACTAACCTCTGTTCTGATTTACGTTTGAGTTTGCATTTAACTTAATGTTATATTTTTAACTGGCAGTTAAATAGAACACAATATAGGCTAAAATCAACAAAAAAGAAAAGTAATCGATCAGTTTACTAAAAATCAGATCCTGCTTTGATTGACATTTAACAATATGTTTTTTTTTTAACAAGCGGTTAATATTAAATTTGTGCTAAGCTAAAAACAGTTGATCATGATGTAACTAAAACTAAGCTCAGCTTGAATATAAGTTTAAGCGTACAAAAATTATATATTTAGCTAGCAGGTAATTGTAACCGAATATATGTTAGGCTAAAGTAATTTAATCCTGATACAACTCAAACTAAGCTAAGGTTTGACTTTAGAGTAAGTTTACATTTAACTAAAAGCTGTCTATTTAACTTGCTGTTAAATTCATGCAAATACGTGTATGGCTAGCTTTCAGTTAAGTACAGGCTTAATGCCATATATTTGACTAGCACTTTTATACAAACTAATAACTGCTGTTGTTCTAACAGCTGGCAGTCAACATTTATGGCTTTTTGTTTTATTTTTAGACTTCAATGCCAGCAATTAGCTCGAAATACGTAATCAAGGAGCTCAACTTATAAGGCTTTAGTTCTATAAATGGCCATAGTTGAAGTTAATTAAATATAGAAAGCTAGATATGCTTTGAATAAGCAACGGCAAATTATGTACTAGGCATAAGGTGTATGTACTAATGCAAGATAATTACATGGTTAGCATGAAAAAATATGTAGTCCAGCACGCATGCTAGCATGCTAACAAAAGCGATGAAAATGTCAGCACTTCGATTTACTTAACGTTTACGCAAGCACTTAGTCGGATGCCAAACAAAGTTTTTTTTTTCGGGTTCGAATTATAGCTGAGCTGCATTTAATTTACAGTAAATGTGCATTAGGCCAAGTAAGAGTGTGTGTGTGTGTGTGTTCGAGAGAGAGGCAGAGTGCGTGTGAGAGAGGGAAAGAGAAGGCAGCTTAAGTTGTGGCTGCCCTTAATTCATTCGTTAAGTTCAAGTGCGTAGAGGGAGAGAGACTTACGTTTCTGTCTGGGTGTGTGTGTGTGTGTGTGTGTGTATGTCGCATGTAAAACTTTTTCGATGCGTCGCCATTTTTATAGCATACCCCGAGGCGCAATGTCTGGCTCAGACTCTGTGTCAGCGCTTGGAGAGACTTTGGGCAATAGTTGCCATTGAGCTAATGCTATTAGTGTCGCGCTTGGAATTTATTATGTCATTTTTGTTTTTTCTTTTTTAAGCAACCGCACAGCGCCTTATGAATGCTTAAATACTTAAATTCGGCTCATAAAAAAAAATGAGCGACTACGCATGAGTCACGCACATGTATCTGTTAGTCGGGGCAATCGAATGTATGTATGAGAAAACTGTGACTGTTGACACTTGAGCGACCAGCTAAGTTGCTTGGCCCCGGTTTCTGCTCCGGCTGCCAGCTGCCAGGCCAAACGCGAAACGATGTCGCGACGTTGTCGCATTCCAATGAGCATAAAAAGCAAAGTTGAAGCGGCGACAAGCGCGCACTCCTCATTTAAATCTCAGGCTCAGTCTACATGCCTGCCTGCCTGACAGTCGCATAATATATGTGCCACATACTCGCTCGCATTTGCGGCTGCTGCCACATTTGCATGCGCATCACATGTCACAGCGATGACGACGCGAACAAGCCACGGCCCAAATCCCGCCCCCCGCCGAAAAAAATATGCGAGCGGAAACGAAATCAGATAAACGCTTGCTGAATGGCGCCCATGGCGACAACTGACGGATATGCCTCGTAAATTCTTGTCGAGATTCGCAAGATCGTTTAAAATGTATTTTAAGCAAATCAGAAATCCACAAATCGGAAATCAACGACAATCGCTTTAAGTGGCGAGCATTCTTTTCCCCCTCTTCTTCTTTTTTTTTTTTTTTGAGTGGCATAAAAATAAAATATTTCAATATTTACGCAGCTTAAGTGTGTCAACAAACCCACCTTTGCCCAAAATCATTTCGACCAACCTGTACGTTCAATATTAAATACCCAAAGGTGTTATTTAACGTGCGTCTACAATAAATTTTTGTAGCCACGCGACGAGTGTGTTGACAAAGCCATACACACACACACACTCGCGCACACTTACACACTTGCACACACTCCATTTTCACAGCAATACATTGAGTAAAATGCTGGCGTTTGCAGCTTTACGAGAACATTTCAGCCAGGCGTTTTTGCTGAGCGCAGCATTTGCACAACTAACCCCAAAACGCAGCGAGCATTTGTGTCTGTGTGTGTGTGTGTGTGTGTATGTGTGTGGGTGTGTGCGTGTGCTTGTACCCTAAATGATTTTGCTACAGTTAAATACAGACATGCATCGTTTGTCGAAATCCTCTTTTACGCAGTTTACATTTGCTGTTTGCTCAAAGAGTTCGTTTCTTCGACCAAGATTTAACTGGAACTTAAAACTGGCCGTAAACTTTTTAAAATGTGCGCTTACAGCCATTTATTTTGCAGTTCCTTCTTTTTGCTTAACTGCACGCAGAAAGCACTTAAATATAATTGCATTTAATTTCAGTTTCGAAGCGCAGCAAATTGCGCCCAAATATTGCGTATACGTAATGTGCACGCTGCGTATACGCAATATATGTATACATGTTTTATATATATGCATGCCTGCACTCAATTATAGACAAATTGTTGCCAATTGCCTGCTCGTATGTTTAGCAATTTTTCATTCCACTCGCCCCCGCGACCCTCAAGACCCCCGCCCCTCGCTCGACGAAATCAACAGCCTGAGCTGGCAATTTTCTATTTGAATTGACTCGATTTAGTCGATACTTTTGTGTCCCGAAAACTTCTTCTTCTGGCAACTGCTCGACGCACTTAGGCGCGACAATTAATTTACGGCGTAGACGTTTGCCAAGCCATAAATTATGCCCGGACTACGAAACACGGAGGGGCGTGCGTGCGAGCGGTTCGACAATAATTGAACCACATGGCGTATGCATAACGTGCAAAGCAAAGCGAGAGTCGCTTGATAAATGTGCTTAAAATCATCACACAGAAAATATGTGAATGCGGTCTGCACGTGCTGCATATTCTTTTGACAGTTCTCACAATTTGCTAATCATAAATCTGTGCTAATTTATTAGCTAACAAGGCACTGGACAATTAAATTAGAGTTTGGAGCAACAAACTGGGATACAATGCAGGAAATTAATTTGGCTTTATGAGTGTAGAGGGAGAGTGAAATAAACGTTGAAAGCAAACTGGGTCGTCATGACTGAAATTAATGAAACTTTAAATGTGAAAAGTGCGTTGAAATGAATCTCGAATGTTGAAAAGAATATAAAGGGGGAATTTTTAGTTGTAGTTCTTTAGTTGATTTCTTCTCATGAAAGTGGGATTTCAAGTTGTTCGCCTCCATATGATTTCTCCTCGATTTTCTCTTGGGCAACTTAACAACGAGGATGCGGGTTCAAATCCCAGGCTAGTGTATGAGAATGTCGTTTTGTGACACTCCCAGTTTGGGTTTCCCTTTTAAGTTTTTCCCACCTTGCTCCGACTTCCTTCTCTGGCTCTGCTAGAACTCTTGAAGCTGCCCCCAAATGCATGTTTCTGTGATTATTGATGCTTTTGCGTCTGACACCGACATCATGTTAAAACGCCAATTCAGTTGTACTGATGATTAATATTGCGCTACACGCAAAAAATTGATTTGAACTTGTGTACATACAAAACTAAAACAAACAAATGGGTAAGCTCTTTAAAACCAATATGTGGCCTGTGAGATATATGCTTATATTTAATATAATATATTGCTTAGACTATTTTTAAGAGATATTGGGCAATCTCTTTAAAGCAGTCGTCGGCATTTCGCGCAGTGTACGCCGCACACAACTTGAGTTGGACAACCTAATTTGGTTGAAATGTTGTGCCATCAATGTGTATAAGCCGCAGCAGCCGACCAACTACTCCAACACATTGTTGTCGTTGCTGTTGTTGTTGTGTACACTGCGGCTAATTGTGCGCTAATTGAATTTCAGCTGCCGTGCCCAACAATTGGCTGCAATTGAGCCGAGCCTGACAGTTGTCCCATTGCAAAATGCATAATTCTCAAGGCAAGCCTGGAGCACTTGCAGATGTGTGAAGGCCTTCGAGCTGGACAAGTTGTATGGCACTTGGGCAAGTTCAAAGGATGTGCGATGTGTTCATGGCAAGGCAAAAGCACAAAAAAAAAAAACAGGCATATAAAAAAATGACATGCACAAAAGACAAGTTGTCAAAAGTCGATATATATAGTCGATGGCTGGGGCGTTCTTCAACTACATTTGTCATATTTTATTTCAGCTTTTGACTGAAAAATGTGCAAAACTGTTGGGGCGGGCCTGGCCCTTGCGAGGGGGCGGGTGGTGTGGCGTTGCCCTATTGTATTGTTTCCGGCATCTCTATTGTTCCGCTGGCAACACTCTAAGCGGGGCGGCTCAAATTGCCAAACAGACATTGAACTTTGGCCGCTCACACAAACAGACACAGAGAGCGAAAACAAAGCGAGTCGTTGGGTCACAGTTACAGTTACATGAGCGCGCCACTTACACACACACACACACACACACACACCCCAATACACACACATGACAAGCCAAAAAGTTAAAGCATGCGACAGGGCGCGCTACATGGGAACAAAACAAAAAACTGATGCAGACTTTCGGGCGTCGCTTTTATGGCCACGATTGCCAGCTTCAGTTGGCCTTTTTTCGTGCCCTTTCAAAGGGTATTCGAACTTTGTCATCGAATGTGAGGAAGACAACTTCCAGCCCAGAAGATATATCTATATTCTTGATCAGCAGCCGCGCTTGTATTACCAATTGCTTCTGTCTGTTTGTATGGAAACTATTCTCTCTGTCTGAAGGCGATTGTCAGGAAATAGCTTCGTCTATTTGTTGGAGGTAATTAATATGTCTGACTCAGCCGAAGGGGATCGGTATATCATATAACTGCCATAAGATAAAAACTTATAAAACTGGGCCTTTATTAGTTTCTTCCTTGATCCTTGATCTTTATCATTTATGCCTAAATCTCTGTAATATAACTCTACACTGAAAGTCAGTCCAAAGATGAGTTTTTGTTGACAAAAATTGTCTGTTCTTTAAGTTCTTTTCTCCCAGCCCAGCAACAACTGCGCTTTACTCCTCAAACCGCCTGCCACACCCTTGATCTTGAAGGATATTCCACATTCGGCTAGCCCTTCTTTATTGTTACTCGCTCCAGTTGCTGTTGTTGCTATTGTTTTCATGATTATGTTCCCCACATTTCAGACATTTTTTGCACACTGCTCTGATTTAATTTAACAAAATGCCGCCAGCTACTTGGCCTCATTCTCTTCGGGCTGAATGCCTCCGGTCAATTCCTGCTACGATTGTCCACAGCCAGAGCCACAGCCACTATCTGTCGCTCTGTCATAATTCAGCGCATTTTATTAGCTCTGGCTGTTCGATAAGCGCCAGCAAATGGCATAGTCTCCATGTCATAGATGCTGCCTGTTGTCATGCGTAAGCAGACGCAAGGCCCATCAAATTAGGTTAGGGCGTGGGCGGCGGCAACAATGCGTATGAGTGATTTTTATGGCATTTTTATTTGTGCCGAGATTTAAGCACATTGTATACAGGCTACTGGCTGCATTTTTATTGAGCCAAAGCCAAGTCTAGACGAGTTGACTAGGCCCGAGCAGCTCGTTAGACGCGGCAGCCAAACTTGTTAAGCACATTAACGCATCAAAGTTGGGGCAACAATTGTGCTAGAAAAGCGCTAAAGAACTGCAAAAGAAAAATATGCGGCAAATCAAATGCGCCTCGCAGGCCAACATAAACAACTTGCAGCATTTAATATGCAACAGAGAGTAGGGGAGGACGGGGGCGTGGCCGAGCGAAGCTGCTGAGATTTTTTTAAAAAGTGCAGCCGGCAAATTCGCGGAATGCAAATACGCAGCAAAAGTTTCGTTTGCTTTAATCAGTGCGTAAAATATTCGAGTGCAACTGGCAGAGTTTGCTTTTGTCTTTTCATGATTTTCATGATTTTCTTTTCCCCTTTTCTACTTGCCTGACAGTTGTTCTCTTTGCCAAAGCGCCCACCTCCTTTCTTTAAGACATGGCTGGCGCTGACTTAATGTCAACTTGTAGCTGGCCTTACATGCGTCTTAAAATGGTTTTGCTCGCTGCTGCAACTGCAACCTGCAAGTCGCGTGCCACAGACATATGCAAAAGCGCTAAGACACGACAAAGGGAGGGGCTGAGGGGCAACAGCGAGCGCAATAGATTTGCGCGAATTGTGGGCACGTAGCCACCTCAAGTAGTTGCGTTTATCACGCTGCGTGTTTTGTGTTGTGTGTGTGTGTGTGTGTGTAGTGGTAACATTGCACAACATATGCGTGACAACTGGCAGGGGGGGAAGGCAGTGGGCGTGTGCGCCCGGTCTGACATGCAATTGCAGCCGAGTGACTGCAAATTGACTTTGACTGCGAGTTGGCGTGCAAATAGCAACAAAATGTAAACCCAATCATGGGTACAACAACTTTATTTTCATATAAAAGCGACTACTTTTCCTTGCATGCTACACAAAACGTTCTCTCCCCCTCTCTCTCACTCCCGCTCTCTCGTTCTAACACACTCTCACACTCAGACGCGGCTTTGCGGTCATTCGCTGCGCTGCAAAGTATGCTACAATATTTGTATGCCCTATATCAAGGCGGCTTTTATAAGTTAAGCGCGTGTGAGTCTGCGTGTGTGTGTGTGTTTGTGTTTGTGTGTGTATGCGTGCGATAAGGCTGAAGTGGGTGTGACACATATGTGTATATGATTTATCATTAAAGCCAAATTTGCATATTTATTTAATAATCGAAAATTAAGGCCTTTAGTTTTGCCTTTTTTCAATAAATTTTACATTGCAATATTAAAAGAACATATTTATTTGGATTTATGAAGAATAACTCTTAAAATAAAATGGTTTTTACTATTTATTTCTGTCGAGTCGTTGCCTTGATGCGAGCGGGTCTTGCATTGCAGACTACTTGAAGCCCGTAAATTGTATGAAAAAGTTCATTTTATTTCCTTAGATTTATTACTATGTATTTTGACATGATTAAAACAGGGCTTAAGCGAAGCGTCTTGGTATTCAAACCTATGTAATAAGTTCCCAGCTTGGTGAATGAGTTGTTTACAGAGCATTTAATGGTCGTGCATGGCCGATGGGCAACACAGGCGCTTTATTTGTTTGCCGCTTTCACTTGGCTCTGAAACTTTAAGCGCATAACAAACAGCAGTATTAAGGCCGACAGGGCCACGCCCACAGCGGCCGGCAAGCGCCTTACATTCGAAATTATGATGAATGGCAAAGGCATTTATTGAAATTCTTGCAGCGCCGCCTGCGACATGAGCATTTGTTGTTGCTGTTGCTGTTGTTGTTTATTTTTTGCTGCATGACTGCCGTAAAATGAAATAAATTGCAGGGAAAATGAGATTAACGAATTTCGGCTGCGTTTTCTTCTTCGTTCTCGTTCTCTCGCTTTTTTATGATTATGAATTTGATTGCTTGTCGGGGCAACATTTTAATGCTGATATCCATGCTGGTCATAATTTTCATTTTTAATGATAGCGTCGCGCGCGCTCACAAATTCATAAATGAAATTGATTTCTCTGTGTGTGCTGCTGCTGCTGCTGCGTCATGTTGTGGCTTTAATAACACAGCATGAGCTGGCACTTTAAATGGGATGTACTTAAAAAATAAACGAAGCTCTTGAATTAATGGTGGCCCAGTCTAAAGGCCCGGCTTCAAAGTCAACAAGGCGCGCAACAGTTCACCATGGGTGAGCCCAGTTCTCTACGACCCCATCAAAACCAAGTCCTGCCATCAATTTGCATAGATTGGCTTTGTTGTACACACTCTCATATATACACAATGAACTCGCCAAACATCTCTATGGTAGTTGGCAAATAAATATGTTTGGCTCAGGCCGTAAAAAAAAAATGAGTATATGTCCAGCTTGTGCTGGGGCTTATTCATAGTCCGGTCACAAAATTCAACACCTACGCAACTGCTAGACTCCGGATTGTGCCAATTTGGCGCCCCATAGTTGACCTTTTTCCCATTGCTGCTGCCGCTGCTGCCTGTGACCTGTGCCTGACAATGCATGCAAATGACGGCATTTGTTGTAGGCCAAAACGACGTAGGTTTTTCATTTGTCCAGACACGCCCCCCCACTCCCAGCACCTCCCGCCAACGAAATGGTTACATTTTTATGCCAGTACGATGGGTAGCTTGATGATGTAAGGTAACATGTGGGGTTTGGGTGGAAGGCAACTTGGACACTATAATATATACGTATGTACAGTGGGACCTCTCCTGACGGACGCACCTATGAGGCGGTCACAACTCTTGATGCGGATATTTTTACTATGAATTGGGCCAAGTCCATTCCCTCTCTACAAGTCCATCTACTCTGACGGCCTAGAGAGTTTGCACTGTATATTATCTTTGTCAAGATCAACAGACTCTGCATGTCTGCTCGCTCAGCAGGTTTTGAATCCATATTCATATTCTTTTAAATAAGTTCATATTCTTCATTGGCATAATTGACCGCAAATAGATTAGGGTATTTACTCTTCGACAACCTGAAGTTTAATTTAAATATAGTATTTTTTTCCATTTTTCCTTTTTTCTGCAGTTGTTCTTCTCTTTGGCTGTCTCTACTTTATTTTTGGGCTACTTTGCCGCCCGCACTAATGTCTTCACTTTGGCCTGGTCGAGCAGTTGGGCTCTTCCTCTTCCTCTTTTTTTGTTGTTTTTAGCATCTCGTCGCCGCACTCATAAAACTGCCTGAAAGTATGCCATTCGAGAATGCTTTGTAATTTTATGCCCCAGCTCTGCGCTCACCTCACGCCCCTCGCCTCTCGCCAGCTGGCGGCTTTAAGTTCTTGGCTGATGACGTGTCTCCAATAGAAATATGCAAATTTCTGGTACGTTACGCAAAAACAAAGAGCGAAATGTCGAGCGACTTGAGCCAGGACAACGTTTAGCTTTAATGCGTCATAATCAACACGAATCATAATTTGCACGGACTGGAGCGGGACGGGGTATTGCGCGCTCTGCATAATTTTCCACATCATTACCACCGCATCCGCACTAATATGCCTCTGAAAATTAGCCGCCCATTGCGGCCCAAAAACAAGTAAAAGTGCCAAAGCAAGTGGCAGCTGAGCCAGGTTTCGAGCGACAGTCTACAACGGCTTGTTGCGCAGCCAAAAAGCGAAACAAGTGCAACCCGTTTTTGGCCTTGCCCTTGCTTAAGACACCAATTTAACTGCCCCACTGTGTGCGCGTGTGTGTGTGTGTGTGTGTGTGTGTAGAGTATGAGGGAACTAAGCGGCACATGCCTCGTTTAACTCTACGGGTTGGCCAGGGCGTGCGGCGTTTGGAGTCGCGCTTGATGCTTGACAATACCTGACTATGTACTTACTCTCAGTTGTTTGTTTGCCCATTTGGGGCCGCAAACTTTCAAGTAGCTGTCAAACACGCGCTGCGTGACTTTCAGACACGTCTCTTCTTCTTCTTCGCTTCATCCCCCAAACATCCCCCGCAACCGCCGACTGGCGCACATGTCTGAGACTCAGACGAGGGAGCCGCAGAACGTCTTACTTCGAACCGCACTTGGATTTGCTTGTTGACTGTGCAACTTTTTCAAGCACCCATAAGCGTTTACTGCCCAACACACACACACATACACACATACAACATATGTACGTGTGTGTGTGTGGCACTTATCAGACAACTAAAATACATTTACAACTCCTTCGCAGCGCTCTTCAATAATGTGCTGTCATCAGGCATCCATGCCAGCTAGCCAGTCAGCCAGAAACTTCATTAATATAAATTTATCATCAAGTAGATTACTTAATGTTACATCAGAAATTTAATGTAAATTTAATTTAATTTAATATTATTTACGTAAGCTCAGAAGTTGCATGTTTGTTAGGCCTCATTTACGGAATAATGTGTAATGACATTGTCAAAAGCATCTGCAGTTTTTGCTCTACTTTTACCAAAGATTGGGAAATAGGTTCATAAAAGTGACTGGACTGTTATAAAATAGTTGATTCCAGTCAAAGAGCAAATATTATTTGATAGGAAAATCTAGGGTATATTGGTTAATTATCCATGACTTTTTCAAAGAACACAGCATGCAGGACAGTTGTCCTTATAAGAAGATCTGCATTTCTCCTCAGCTAAGCCCAGGACACAGCTCTTTGCACTTAATATTAAAGCTTGGCGCCAACTTTTTAAGTTCTAAAAAAAAAAAACCCCACTGCAGTCGCCAAAAAACAAAAAACGCGTGATATACACTAGTTTTTGGTGCACTTTAATAAATCATTTAGCATTGTTATTTTGTGTTTTAATAATTTAAGAATTCTGAATAAACATTATCATAATGTGCATTTATTTATGATAACAATTAATGCGTTTAATTAAATGCTGCAACAATTAGTTAAACATTTAATTATGAATGATATTTGTGTGGCAAACAACTGCATACAGACATTATACTTAATGTTATTATTTGCATAGCAATGGGGCGAAATGCGCTGCTCTAAATATAACTAATTGGCAGCTAATCAATTTGAATGTTGCATGGGGCATGCGGCATGTGGCATAAATAATGCAAAAATAAAATGAGCTGCAATTATTTGCATTGAATATTTTATATTTAACTAACAGTTGAGTGCAGCTGCCCTTAAAAGATGTAATCAGTATATAGATTAATATAAAATAAGATACATATTTATTTACAGCAAAAGGTATTATCTGGCAAATGCGCATTCAGGGGAATTCAGGGGAATTGAAAGACAAAGCGACATCCAAAGATGTCTTGACAAAGCGCTTTTCATTTGCTAAATTGACTTTTGCCAGCTTTAACCTTGCCGCTAATTACATGACCCCAACGTCCCGCTTTGCCGACCTGCACAATGGCACCGCGGGTCAGATAATGTAATTAGTTGCTATGAGGGCTTAAAATTTGCGCCAAATGGCCCAAAGGCCGCTCTGACAATGTATTTAATTAAATAGATGTACAGATATATATCTGGATATGTATCTAGCTATATGTACACTCTGAGAAATATCCAAGCATGTGGTGCCCGACTCAAGCAAAAACGTTGCTCAGCTCAAAGTTTCCAAAGCTCAAAACTTGATATATTTTTCATGAGTTTTTTGATAAAACGCAAACAGTACTCAATACAAAACTTAATCAAGTACTTTGTTTAAGAAATTTTGTACGATTTGAAAAACATTGCAGAAAATTTCGAAAATTTATTTGTCTTAATCAAATTTTACTTAGATAAATTAAAGAAATTTGTTAAACAATTTTTCTTAAAAGGAGAGCAAATTTGTAGAAATTTTGACACATTTTTTAACCTTGCACATTTGAAAATAATTATTTGTACTTAAATCAAGCTTTGTTTTTACTTTTTGTGACATTCGGGATTAGCTTTAAACTCAAGTGCAGTTCATATTTAATTTAAGAATAATCAAGAATCAAGAAGAAAATTCTTTTGCAATTTCAAGTGCTTAACGCCAAGAGCTGAAGGCCATGCTTACCAGCATATGCTATAGCTTTTTTCTTTGAGTGTAGTTACAGATATATTTACATATACTTGGCGCGTCTATAACCTCTTTCTTTGAGTGTAGACACATACACACTTATATATGCAAACTCGTCTATAACATTGGCAGCTGAAATTAATCAAAAGCGAATGCGCTTTAATTGATTTCAGCAGCTGCATTTTTGCATATTTGTGTGTGTGTGTGTGTGTATGTTGATATGTGTGTGTGTTACTGTCTGTGTGTATGTGTTTGATTTTTACCAGTAACGAACTGGCTTGTCAAACCGCGAAACGCCAACGCAAACGAGCGCGTCAACTGAAATCAAACGTGACAACGTGGCGTATGCGCAATGACAGATTTATGCTACTGAGCCTGGCAAAAGCAACAACAGCAGCAGCAAGGAACAAGCATTCGGCGCACACACGCACACACACACACACACACACACACAGCGCACGCTAATTGATGGGCCGACCACATGGCGTATGCGCATTATTTGAATAGTTTACTTAATTATGTATGCCAAGTGCTGCGGCGGCACGTATTTGTTGTTGTTTGTATTTCTTGTTGTTGTTATTGTAGTTGTTGCTCTACTTTGGCAACAATTGCAACAATAAGCCACATAAAAGCGACTTTGATTACAGCGTTTTGCAATGATTCACAAGTAGCTCAACGTTTAGTGCCAATTTATATAGCCATGCATATATATCGATATATATATATATATGTATGGATATATTTGTATATATATACATAGATATCGCTTCTTGTTGCTTGTTTTCTTGTTGTTGTTGTTGTTGTTGTTGTTGTCTAGCAACCGCAGCATCTTGCGCCAATAATAGAAAATAAATAACTATATGTAGATACAAATTACTTTTGCGCATTTTGTTTTGCATTTTGATGAGTTTGGCGCACATCCAATTTATGCCCACGGCTTTAGTCTGACTAGCGAAAATGCCAGCCACATATATATATATATATATGTATAGTAAACATAAATAAAAGTTGCCTTCGCATAGACTTCACTTTAGTGCCAAAAACTGAAGCAGTCGAAATCGATTTTACGCTTTGATGAAGCTGCCGGCCAGGCCCAACAGCATACACACACACACACACACACACATGGCACACACATAGACATGCGGCACCCACGCACATATGTGTGTCCGTCTAGCTGGGTAAACTTTAATAAAACTCATTCAGCTTGGTAATTTTCCTGAGCTCTGCTCATCACTCAAATTCGCCAAGGCACAAATCCCCCAAAGTGCGGCACAAAATGTGCTTTAATATGCAACAGCAACCGAGAGCCTGGACACAGCGCTGCAGCGTTGACGTGGCCTATTATGTATCCAAATAGAGACTGTGTGCTGACAAAGGGTGGGGTTGGCGTCGCGCTTAAGGCACGTTGGTGCCATTAAAAGTGCTCAGCATGAATTTCGCACGAATTAAATATTTCATTAATGCGCAGCAAATAGCCAGCGAACCCGAGCCCGAGCCCGAAACCGAAACCGAGCCAAGCGCAACGAAGTCGCGTCTCTGGAGTCCACGCGCAGCATAGTTCGCTCAGGCTGAGTCCTAGTTGACTGACCATTTAAATTGTGTCTGTGTTTATTTATTTATATATTTTTCTGGGCGCTAACACACATCGTTGGGCCGCGTATTGCGGCATAAATTCCGAATGATTTGCGCTGATTGCCGCTGACATAATTAAACTTTTATAACCTAATTAAGGCGTTCGCGCATTGCGCTTGCCACGCCCCTGGAGCTGCTGCTGCTCGTGCTACTGCTGCGTCTGATGTGGCCCGCCTGTCAATTAGGCCACACTCGCGCGCGTCTCTGCCGTGGAGTTTTGGCCAACAGACGCAGCAGCCGCATTTTAATGACTGTCGCAGCAGCTGCCGAAAAAGGCGGCGGCAGCGGCGATGGCGATGTCAACCCATGCGTCGCCATTCGCATCCTTGTCACAAAGGACGCGCCATAAAAGCGCCGTTAAATGCCCCAAAGACAATGACTAACAACAGTCCTGTTCGCTCTCCCCCTCCCCCCTCTCTCTCTCTCTCTTTGGTCACTGTCGCTTTAGTCGAGGCACATTTGCGGCCGTTTGCCGTTAATGGATGTGTAAAATATTCGCATCACAAGGACCAGCGCCTGCAGCCACAGCAACAGCAACAGCATCCGCTTTATCTGTGCGACACACCAACGCAACACCCAACCGGAAATGTGAAGTGACAATGTTTGTTTTTATACCCAGTGCATTAGATACAAAAAGGGTGTAAAGCTCGGTTGGGTTTATCAAGATTCTTGACCAGAGGGCTATATTTTGTATTTAAAAATGTTCCTAATGCACCATTTAACCTACTCTTAGGTACCTTCACCTGCCTTACCTAGCTTAAACCAACCTAACATAACTTAACCAAGACTAACCTAACCTAATATTACATAACATAAACAAACCTAACCTAACTTAACATAATCAAACCTAACCTAACCTAACTTAAACTGGCCTAACTTAACCTAACCTAACATAACCAAATCTAACATACCCTTACATAACCAAGCATTACCTAGCTTAATCTAAAATAATCAAACATAATCTTACCTAACCTCACCTAACCTTACATAACCTAACTTAACTAAGCTTATCTTACATAACCTAACATAAACTTTCCTAACCTCAAATATTATATGCATAACAGAAATACTTAACATGAAATTCCCCACCTAAAAGAATAACAAAATATGAAATAACATAACCTTAACAAACCCCAAATAAAGTAAATATTAAAAAAATGTTTATACCAGCCTAGTTTAGGTTTAAAAAAGTATTTCTAATATATTCCAGAAAGGAATCATAAGCTAGCCCTAACAGTAAAAAAAAAGGGAAAGAATATACTCTAAAGTCTTAAAAGCTAAATGCCTACAATTCATATAGATTCGATATAAACCAAAAGATGTTCGTATTAAAGCTGTTCTATATTATATTTCTATATACTTCCTAATTAAGTACAGGGTATGCGTGCGCTGTGCATTTGTCAACTGTCACAAGATTCGCCCAAAATGCTTATTGAGAGCATCTCGAAGCAAATTGAGTGTGTGGGCTGTCATTTATTGGCTTCCAATCAAATAATCACAGTCGCACAGTCATTTGAGTATTTTATTCGTGCATTTGTATTTGATGTAGCTGCTGCTATCGAATTACTCATTAGCCCGGACGGAATGTCCTGCGGAATGTCCTGCGTGTATTCCTTATGCCATTTGTCAATTTTATGAGCGCATTTCTGTAAATTGACATAAGTTAAAGCGTGAAAGAGACCGGCTCCTGGCGATTGAGATCCTGTTGCAAACAAACTTCTGCGCTTCCGTTTGCGCTTTCATTACTTTTTCGCTTGCTTTTTAAGTTATTTTCTTCTTTTTCTTGCTTTCACGTTCGCTGCTAAAAGTATCGCACTTTGCATGCAAATAAACATTTAGCAGCAGCAAAAGAGAAAATCATTAAAAACCCTTCCTCGTTTTTTTTTCTTTTTTGGGGCAGCCCTAAAAATGCTTGAGCGTGTATAATGTTGCATGCAACATAACATGATAAAAAGAGAGGGTGAGTGGGAGAGTGGGAGAGGGGGCGAAATACGAGCAGCTGCGGGGCCAGGCGCAGGCAGACACAACATCAAAACTAATTACTCTGTTTTTAGCATAAAGCACAAAATTCGTGCCCGGGCAAGGCAAATGCATTTAGGCCCTAACCGAAGCCCCAAGCCAAACCAAGCCCCGCACCTCCCCTCGCCGTTCCCGTTTGCATTTGCATTTAAGTGCTGCATACTTTAAGGCGTCGGCCAAGTGGCCCGCAATTTCTTTTATGTCTAATGCAATATTACAACTGCATAATACTATCACAGTTAGGGTCCTTTATCGCTCTCGAATGTCGCTCTTATCCTGTTTTATATTTATATATACACACACACACACATATATATATATATATATATATATATAGTTTTTTGATATAAACTCATTTCCTTTGTGGCTTGATTTACTTATCTTGCTTGCTGCCCTATTCCTTTGCTTCTCTCTGCTGGCCACAGTTTGTGCCCATTTAAACTGCAGTTTTTATGGCAAACGGACGGCATTTGTGCGCCATTGTGTTGCTCTGGCTAAATACATTTGGCCAACCTCCTTTTGCATTCGCATTCGCTAGTCTGATGGCAATTTAAATGATTAAGTGTACAAAGCGAGTCGCTGTTTGCTTAGTTCTGCTTATGAAATTGCCCAAAATTTTAACTTATTTAAGTTCGTGTTTCACATATTGTAGAAAAATATGGACTGGAAAACATAATTAGATTACGTTCCGCTCAATTTCAACAATTTATTCCTCATGCTCCGATCCCATTTAAAGTTTCTTCTTTCAGCTTGCGCGAGTTTCTCTTGGCGTCAGGGCTTAAGAAGTTGTTAATAAATTTTATTAACTTAAAATTACCTACAATACAAAATATTGGCTCTTCTTGCACTCATACAATAAATACTAAACGTTAGGACTTTTCTTTCATTAAAAATTTGGTTTTATAAAAAAGTTCGAGTCCCAGAAATAATATGGGAGCTCGCAGGACCTTCGGGATATTAAAAGCTGAACAAGGAAACAGCTCAACTCTAAAAAACCAAAAGAAATTCAATTTCAGGCTAGACGGAAGCTACAAAATGTTTCTAAAAATATATATATTTATAAATAGTAAACGTTTTTTAACGAAATTACGTTTCGGTTCAGGATTATGTTTATAATATGCGCAGCTTTATAAAATAAGGAATAGGAATTTGTAAATATGCAATTTCAATAAAATTTTGTTTATTTTACCTGCTGCTGTTGCGGACTGAAAAGAAAACTGCTGAGCTTTAAATTTGTTGGCCAAATTATATTCAGCATTTTCTTGTACTCTTTTTTTTGGCAACGTCATGCGGAAAGTTGCAAAACATTTCCATTGCTTGTTGGCATTTCATTAATGTGGCCCATTCATTAATTGAGGCAGTCGTTAATTTATGATGATGATCATCATGATGAAGCTGACGACAATGATGATGATGATGATGATGCTGCGGCTGCCACGTTGTCCACTTGGACGCAACACGACCGCAGCCGTTGCGTGAAAATGAGTTTTTGTTTTCAGTGAGTGCTGGCTAAGAAAGGCCGGAAAGGACGCAGACTGTACAGAAGAGGACACGACACAATGCGAAATCATGAAACGTAACCCAAAGACAACAAAGACAACAACAACGGCGACCACAATAAGAAGTGTAAGACGGATACCGAGGCGGAGGTGGAGGTGGAGGACAGCCTGTCAGGGTGCAAATTACATGTATAATCAAGTGAAGAAATACGAGCGCACATTAATAAACCGGATTCATTAATGCGAGCCAAAGTAAATAGCAAAAACAGCAGAAAAACAGGCAAAAGGCAAACAAGATACACAAATTGCAGCAAACAGCAGCAAAAAAATGAAAAGCGGGCGAATCGGGCGTGCCTGACTAGCAGATGCCCTTAGCATTAGAGAGCTGACTTGACAAACATTCCAGCTTTGTTTTCAGAAGTTCATATATTGTGGATCTGTGGATCTTAATGAGAGCCTGAAAACTTAATCTGGCATCTCTAGCGCCAATTAGTGCCGGTTTATGCTCTAGAAACAGGTTGTTGATATCAGTTTATATCGATACCCCGAAAAAGTACGCAGTTTACTATACCTTGAAATAAACATGAGCTTCTCGTGCTTTAGGACGCAGTAAATCCATAATTTCAAGACTCTAGCGCTTAGAGTTCTCGAGATTGATAAGATTGACTCGAGATTGACTTATACAAAATGCCTTCAATTCAGACATCGGTATATTTATAAAGAAAACTCAGCTGGGCAGCTTCTTTTAAATAACTATATATATATATATTTAATGTTTCTCATTCATGCATTATATCATGCTCCACCTTCCAGTCTCTCTTATTCAAGTTAAATTATAAGTTTAACTATCCACAAATTAGCCACATTTTCTTTCCTCAATTCCTATTTTATGCAACTTGATTACATTTTTGATTCCAGCTTATTTCTCTATTCACAGGGCATTTCGTAACTTTTTATTTTTAGGTAAGTTTCTATCCTTCTCATTCACATTTATTTAAAAAAAAATAGTTTATAAGACAATTTATATTTACAACATTATAAAAAGTGTTCCATAGTTGCATTTAACATGGGTTAAACTACGCTGTGCCTCAGCTCTACTCTTCAGAATCTGTTTGTAGGGTTTCCCCGTGTTTAATAGGCCCCACTCTATTCCTTACTGTTTGCTGTACCTCAGTTAAACTCTTCAGACTCCACTTAATGGGTATGTCACTGCCGTGTGCTTAATATTCCCCATTCTTTGCCCTGTTGCTTGCCTAATATTCCCCATTCATTCCCTATTTATTTGAGCTATTTCTTTCCACATAACTCTTAGACCTTACAGGGCATCTCACAGTCAGGTTTAGCACTCCTTTTTGCTACCTTTTGCTCAGCTTGATGTAGTTTCTTTTATTTCAGCTCACTTTTTTATTCCGGTTCGCTTGACTGTTGATTGTTTTTCAGCAAAGCGCCGCACAGTTGATCATAATTCTTGGTTAGGGTATACGTAGATTTAATTAAAGCAACTTCTGCCAGCCTGCCATAAATAATCGAGTGCAAATAAAGAGAAAATTAAATTATTTAGAATTTGTCAGTGTCGCGGTGGCGCACGGTAAGTGGCTGCGATAGTAACGAGAGCAAGCGCAGGGGGCTGCCGATGACAACGCGGTCGCCAGTAGGAGCAGGTGGAAAGGCAGGTGGACTGGGAAGGGGCAAAGGGGGGCATGTTTAGGTGCCTCAGCAGTTGAAACAAATTTGCCACAAGTGGCGGCGGGCGACGTTTGTCGTGCACCTTGGCAACCGCAGCAATAACCGCGACTCGCATAAGTCTTCATCAGTCAAAGTAAGCGGCAGAAGAAGAAGCAGAAGCGGCAGCGGCAGCAACCGCGGCGCACATGTCACGCCCACTGGCACGCCTCTTGCGTGAAATTTGTTGCAGCATTTTTTCTTGCTGCCTGCCTGCCACGTGTTGTTGCTGCTGCTCTCTCTTAACAAGGTTTAATTAAAAATGTATTTAAATGAATTTTTTGCGGAATCAGTTGCTCGCTGCGTGTGCTTGCTGCATGTGGGCGTGGCCCGGGCATGGGCGCGTGATTTATAATGAAAAGTTCACAGCCCGCTAACGAAATGCAAACATGCATACTAATTACATTTAAAACCGTCAGCTAAGCCAAGTTAAGCAGCCGAATAAATCCGTTTCTTCTACTTCTACTCCATCTCTCTCTGTGTGCCCGCACCTGTCTGTCTGTGTGTGTGTGTGTGTGTGTGTGTGTATCTGTGTGTGTGTGTGTCGTGACACAGCAATGACAGTGACAATTGCAAAGGCAGCTTCCCAACTGCCTCGAGCAGCAGAGAGTGGAAATATATAGAACCGAAGCCCGCACACAAACACCTCTTTATTTGTTTGTTGCCAAAGCTGACGCTGAGAGGTTTTTCCTTTTGTTATAAAGGTTGTTCAGCTGCTGCTTTTTCCTGCTATTATTGTTGTTGTTGTTGTTGTTGTTATTGTTGTTGTTCTTTGGTTCATGTTGGTGTGAAGCTTATTATTATTTGCATAATGCCCTGGCGAAGGCAGCTAGAAATGCAAACGAGGAATCATGCTCAGGCTCAATAGCCAGAAATAGTTTATACACTGTGCGAAAATAAGCTGTAGACAGGTAGTGATAGCTATGCAAGAGGTGTTGGGGAGGGGGCAAGGGTAGTAAGAGCTTTAAAAAATATAGTTTAATACATATAAGGTTAGCATATGCAACTTTTAATGCAAATGCAAAACAAAAACTTGTTTAAGTTTAAGGATATAGTTGAGAATAGCATACAGATTGGAGCTGAGCGCGTGTCGTGTTTTCTAGCGCGACACGAGCACGACGAGCGTGTCTCGCAGAAACGACGAATAATACTTTTGTAGGGGACCGAAATGCTGTTAAGCTAAATTAGACACGGCTTAGTTATTTTTCTTTATTCTGCGGCACAAGACACAGAACTGAACTACCTTCCGTTGCCCTTCTTCTTACAGCTCTCTATATATCTCTCAAGCTAAGGTTAGAGAGCGTGCTAATGTTAATATTAATGTTAATGTTTATGTTAAATTGTATGAAAATGTTATACGTACTGAGTACGACCGAAAGGTTTAACACTTAGCTTGACACTTGTTTTGTCAACATATATAACAAATAAAAAATAACATAAAAATAAAGTAGTTAAATTTTAACTAACAAATATTAAAGCTCGCAATGCCAAGAAACTTTCTTTCTTAACTGGCAAAATATATTTAAAAATTGAAAATTGGTGCAAAGTCTTGTTGAAAATCACGTGCGTGTTTTTTTAGCTAAAAACCGACACGCGCCCATCTCTAACTGCGATATGTGTTTATATAAGGCATGAAAGACTTACAGCTTGCAGGCACTGTTCAAGCTTCACCTTATTGTCATAATGCCCGCTCTGCTGCTGCTGCTTCTTACGCTTTTTATGCTGCTTATTCTGCTGCTTCTTCTGCTTATTTTGACTGTTGTTTGCGTTCTGTTAACAGCATTAAACCAGATTAAAATCCCCGCACATTGCCTCGTCTCTGCTGCTTTTGGCGTTTCGCCCTTTCATTTTGACAAAGAATTCGCTCGGCAACTTTTTCTTAAAACTCCCAAGTGCTAATGAAATTATGTAGCTGGGAGTGTGGGGTGTACTCCGAGCTCTTTTGGCTGCTGTGGTTGTTTTTTTTATGATAATGTATTTAATGAAATGCCATATGTTTATTAGCATATTGTAAAAATTTATGCTGCTTTTGCCGCAACACGTATACGCCAAGTTGGCCAAATGCGAAACGTACCAAAAAATAAAACAATTGACATTGACAAAAAGTTAATAAGCTGCGTTCAACTTTAACGACTGCAATTTCTGTTGAGTTAAAGCCAGTTTTTTTGAGTTCAACTTAAAGAGGAGGGGAGAGAGAGCGAGAGGGATGGCCTCTGTCTGCCTGACTCAATTAATAACATTTTTCAAATGCACGACAAATGTGCTTAGAAATTTGCGCCTGATTGGCTTTGATTTTGCCATTTGTTTGGCTTGACTTCGTGTGTGTGTGCTTGGGTTTATATTACACTCTGACACACACACACACACACACACACACACACACGCACACGTCTAGATAAGTTGATTGAGCTGTGCAAGCTGTCGCATAAATAATCTGCTTGACGCTTCATTGCATTGGAATTATTTAAGAGCCTGGCTTAATAGGCAAATAGCAAACGCCTGTGGCTTAAGCTTTACAAAATTAAAGCCGCAAAGCTGCAAGTATTTATATATATGCATATATATATACTATTTATCAGGCATATATATTTGCTTTTGTTAATTAGTGGACAAAGTCATCAACTTGCGCCTCAAAGCATGTGCCCCGCATCATACAAAATTTAACCCGAAACAATTAATTTTCACATGACACACTTGCCATAAAACCTAGGCAACAACAATAGAGCTCTGCAAATATATCTATATATAAATATATATGTAGATATAATATAAATATGCCTTAAATATATGTACAGGCATATATACAAATAAAACAAATCTCTAACAAAGGCAACAAAATGCTTCCAGAGATTTGGGCAAGTGATACATCAGGGCAGCAGGCACAGCTCTGGCTGAGGGATAGGGCGGCAGAGAGGTGCAGGTAGCTGTGTGGCAGAGTGCCTGTGGCAAGTGGCAAGTGAGCCTAAAAACGGGTTAATGAAAATGAATGCGGCACTCGTAGCACGACTCGACTCGCTGCCACAGACAATCAACGTTATGCACATGTGGCTGCCACGTGTGTATGTGTGTGTGTGTGTGTGTGTGTGTGTGTGTTGGTATGTGCACTTTTTTATGGCACCTCTGCTGCTTTGTTTGGGCGCTGCCAAGCCGAAGCCTCTGGGGATTTTAACATAATGAATGAATATGAATTTACTGTGACATTTTAACTGTGGCGATATTTCGTATTGCATGCTTTTAGGCGCAGCCTTTTGTTGCCCGTCAACTGAGTGCACATAATGCGACAGACAGAGACAGAAAGAGAGAGAGAGAGAGAGAGATAGAGAGGGCGGGTGTAAAGGGGAAATAGAGAGTGCCATATAGCTCCGTTGTTGAGTTCTTTGTAGCCAGCGCGCGTATATCAATCATTGTGGATTATAAAATGTGCCACTGCAGCAGTAACAGTCGCAGCCGCAGTAGCAGTCGGAGCAGCAGCAGTCGGAGTCGGAGCCTGCAAAGCCAAAAGCAAAGCAAAATGGACACCAAATGTGGCAGCAACATTTGTAGAGTGCGCAGCTCGAAGGGAGGGAGCGGGCGTTGGGTACACTTCCAGACAGACTATTCGCAAATGTATCATTAATATATAATGCCGCTGCACACCAAAGAAGTATGCAAAACTTTTTTCGCACACACAACACACACATATACATTTTTTTGTTTTTTTGCCATTTTTTTGTTTGTCACTTTCTGCTCTTTTGGCTGCCGCCTGTCAACAACAAGGACCCAACGCAGCGGCAATGTATTAAGCGAGTTGTGGCAGCTGAAAGCCATCGTGGGATTAGGTAACATTTTCATATTGGGTTTCATCTCTCTGGGTCCTTTATTTTTATGTTTTTTTTTTCTTGTTTTGTTTCTAAGCTAAACTTTTCGCATGAAATTGAAATTAAATTATGTCAGCACATGATAAATTATTTAATCGAGAGAGAGCTGCAATATCAAATTTATGTGAGCGCTTAGCCTAATAGACAAAACCGACAGCAAACGGTGGCTGGGCAATAGATGTGTGCTCTTTGTCGAGATTTGGCAGCTTTATATCAACATAACGTATTTCTATTGAAAGTGGGAAAGAATATAAATCAAATAGTCAGAAATGAGGCACATTGAAACGAAACATCAATTATCAAAAATAATGGAATATATTATAGATAAAAAGCATTAAAAAAACGTGAATATATTTTCAATTTCATTATGCTCCTGCTGCGAGATTTTGTTAGCAATTATTTATGCTTATTATACCCTGAACCCATTAAAAATGGGTAAAAGGGGTATAATGTTTTTGTGCAAAATGTAAATGTATGTAACAGGCAGAAGGAAGCATCTCCGACCCCATAAAGTATATATATTCTTGATCAGCATCAATAGCCGAGTCGATCTAGCCATGTCCGTCTGTCTGTCCGTCCGTCCGTACCAAGTATCTTTCATTTTATACCTATCGCCACCTCCCCGCTACCACCTCAAAGAGGGTTCAGGGTATTCCCTAGTCGGGAGCTCCCGACTAGAACCTCTTACTTGTTTTTAAACTAATCTCTCAATTAGAATTAGCCTGTAGTCTTGTTGAAAGGTAGTGCACATTAGGCCGCAAATATGATCTGTGGCAAATAACTCTTTGATTGGGCAAAACTATAAAAGCAGTCAATATAGGCTTAAATATTCTCATAACCGGACGAAAACTTTCAATAGTATCCAATGTTGTATTTGCACGCTTAAAATATGAAATTAAAATAATTTCTAGGCACATGAAATATATAATACAATTTTTTCTTTTTCTCCAAATAACGTTTCAATAAAATAAATCATTTATAGATTTAATTTCGTAGCAATCAATATTTAATGCACGTACATATTTTCAAACAGCATAAAAAATACTTAAGCTTTTATTTTAAAAATATTTAATATTATTTCACACTTAAGTCCCTGACCCATATTGCGTTTTCTGCACTTCAAAGCGGAAACTTTTAAAGTGCCGCCGCAAAAGTCATAAAAATTTTAACAATCAACGAGCAAGAAGAAGCATCAAAAGAATTTTGCCAAAATAGTTTTTGTTTTGTGGAAATGCTCTGATCTGGCAATCAAGGCAACTGTTTTAGTTTGCAACAACAATTGCACTTAAATTATTAAATACTTCACACACACACACGAGTGTAAAACAAATGAAGCTGTCAGCATTGACATAATTTTGGGTTCCCCAAAAGCTGAGCGAGCGCATGAATTTAAAGCCAGCAAAGGCAAACGGCAGGAGGCTAACAGGATGCTGCATCAACGTGTGCAACGTGCAACATGAAAAAAGCTGCCACAAAAGCCAAGAGGCAGCTTATTAACTGCTTACTGGCTTTGCAACAAGCAGCAGGCAGCAGACGAGTTCAACTGCAACAAACCTGCGGCTGCCAACAGAAATAATTAAAAATAATTACAACCACAACACGACGCATTGTACGACAAGGACTTGCTGCAACAACTGCAGCGGCAACTGCAACTGCAACACTTGCAGCTGCATTTTTGCCACAGCTCTGACATGAGTCGGTTCACATAAAATTAATAACCAGATAAGGGAGTGCCCCGGGTGGCGTGGGAGCTTCGGGGCGGGTTCATGTTGGGGGTTGCCAGTTGTTAAACTACAGCCTCAGCCGCATCCTTGAGCAGGGCAAGGCAAGCCAAGGCGAGCAGGTCCTTTGCAACAACTCTCTGGCTGCCTTTTGCCAAAATAAATGCATGCACTGCGTGTCATTACACGCCCGTCTGTGTGTGTGTGTGTGTGTGTGTAAACAAATACTCACACATTGCAGCTACTTTAAACTCCCACAAAAACACACACACACACACGCACGCACACACTCACCCGCGCTCACACACATATGTACATAAAGTGCAGTCAGGCAAGCGTGTAATTACAGCAATTGTAGCATTTTAGAGCCAAGTTTTGTCGAAGCTCAACACATATTGCGTATACGTAGAAAACGACAAAACGTTGCACAAAGAATACCAAGAATTTTAAGCTGCCTGTGGCTAGCCGAAGATTAAATGCCCTTGCAGATATATAGCATGTATGTAAACAAATGTTTTTGTAGCTGACCACGCAAAATGTACAGTTTAGTTTTATCTAAGATGTTATTGAACTTAACAGTACATTTTTATGCTAACTTTGGCCTAACAGTGTTGTGTTATATAAGCTGTTATTGAATTTAACAGCGTAGCTGTTATGTTAGAAGTTATTGGAATAAAGCTAAGCTTGATTTCTTAATACTTGCAAAGTAAATATACTTTATAAGGTCGAAACTGTCTGCTTGCATGAGTCCCGCGCTTTGCCACAATATACTCTATTCAACAAATGGGTCAGTGAAATGTTTAAGCAACGCAGCAACTGGTTAAAATGTTGTGGCAAAGTGTTTTAACAGCGCTGAAAAGATTTAACAGTCACAAATTCAACTCTACGCGCAGCATAAAAGTTGTAATTTTCTTGTTAATTTCACAGTTTAATCCCTTTAACTGGTTGAAACTACACAGCAAATTGTCGAGCAACTGCAGCTTAACAGAGATTCAATGCACGCTCTGAACTCTTTGTACAAATTAGCCAATAAAGCTTATGAATCTTGTACAACGATTTTTTGGCTTAGTGTGCATTTAGGACAGCGGCAACGGCAGCGGCAGCTATCAAAATGACAAGAGGAATTTTTAATTACGTGTAGCAATTCACATAAATTAATAATAAAACTTATGCATTACCCAAAGGGACGTACGTTTTGGCCAGGCAGTTGGCCAGGGACTTGAGCCAAAGACACGTGCTGGCTTTCCTTCTTTCGTTTTTTTTTTTTTTTTGTTGGGCTACGACAGTCAGTGAACTCTGGCCCCAAATGCAGAAGTATTACGTGTAAGCCATATGTAAGACACGCACACGCACACACACAAACACGTCATAGGACATTGCTCAAATTATTTTAGATTGTCGCTCAGAGTTGTTGCCTAGAGGCGTGCAGAGGCCTCGTCTGCCTATTCAGTCGGCTTTGGCTAAGCTCTGCTTATTGCGCTGAGGCCCCACTGGGGCTTGGTGACCATTCGTTCAGTGGGCCGACTAATGTCCACACGTAGGCCCAGCCAACACCCCCCTTCCCAGCCAACACGCCCCTCAACATAACAACAACAAAAAATAGAAAAAACGAAAACAAGACACAGCACACATTTCTTCGGCTGGCTGTGAAATTTAACATATGTGCACAATTTGTAAGTGTGTGTTGTATTTGAAAATTGCGTAATTTTTCAACACGCGACACGCCCCCCAGGCATTGCCCTGGGCCCGAAGGGATAACTAGCCTAGTGGCAGAGGGTCATATACGGTCCGCTACTACTTTTCAATTTAAATGACAAACTTTATTTAATGCTGTAATTTATTTGGACCCAAGACATTGCCGGCCAAGGCCCACGCGTAATTCTATTTGACGCTGAATCGTCTACAATTTAAATTGAATTCTCTGTTGCCAACTAGGGAAAAAAATAAACAAAAAACGTAGGGCCTTAGATGTGCTGCCAATGACTGTCAAATACTCTGTATTGAGAAGTCTTTAATAGGTTTCGTCAAATTATAAAAATAAATATTATGGGAAGTTCTAATAGTTAATAAACAAACTTGTTAGTCAGGAGTCTGAAAATTAGTTTCCCATAAAGTTTTTATGATTAAATATCTATAGATATCTATATAGATAAAGAAATGTTATTATTTAAATTGTAAAAAAATAGAAGTTCATCTGATAGTTAATTAAACATTTTGAATATTATCGCAATTGACTAGAATTTAAAATAAAATTTGTTGAAAATATATTGAAGAAAAAAGAGCTAAGTTTTGTTCAAACAAAGGCACCTAAGTATTTTATTTGCTGATAAATTTAATAAATTCTTAAACACACTGTTGTATTATAGAATTTAAACTCTCTCAAAGAAGAATGTCCGTTTAACTTTAGTACATCTTCAATATGCTCTTGCAACATTTAACATACTCTGCCTAAACGCATACCCAATATAAATGATCGACTCGAGTCTGGGAACTGCCGCTGGCGCCTGTTGCCTGTCGTTTGAAGCTAAACACAAAAATAAAACAATTTGTGGGCCTATCAAATTGAAAAGCCGCTGGCAAGTTCTGGTCTTTAAGATCGCTCAAGCAATTAACATCAATGGCCGAAATCTGCTGAAGCCTCCAAATGTATAGCCAGCAGCTGTGCCCAGCCGTTAAATATATATATACATAAATATATATATCTATATAGATGCTCCAATCACCCACAGCAGCTGCGTGGTCCATAAAAAGCAAACTGTAACTGAAAACTGAAAACTGGCCGGGTAGCCAGGCAAAAGTAAAGCCAAAGGCAAAGCCGCAGACACTTTCAAGAAGTTGACCGATATTTGTGACTGTGCTGCGGCTGCAGCTACTCGCCGTGTGCCCCGCCCACACTGTGGCCAGCTGGCTGCTGGTGTGCGCGTTGATTTTAATTACGCGCAATATACAGTAATAAAATACAAACATTTTGGCTTAATTAAGCAGCAGCAGTTGCCACTCACAACGGCACGCAACTGGCTTTTTGATAATTCAAAACGCTGTCAAAACCAGATAACAAAAAAGCCGCCCTCTAAAAGAACTGGGCAGAAAAAAGAACAGAAAATATGCCCGCTTAATATTCATGGGAAAACTCGACAAGTTTGTGTCCAAAACAAACATTTGGCACACACAAACACACACGCACACACAGTGACAGGGAAGCCTGTACAAAATGTCTGAGCGCGTTGCCATTTTGATCAGCCATTGAGGCGGCTTAATTACTCCGACGAGGCAAGGATATAGCCAAAAAAAAAAAGGCAACCACAGGCTACAACAAAACACAACAACAACAACAAGAGCAGCAGGAGCCAACGACAAAACATAAAAGTAAATTTGTGAGCGCATAAAAAGTTCAATAAACGTCGCTGCCAGCGGCGTTAGCCATGAATATGAATGTCAATGGGCGATGACGATGACCTGAGCCACGAACGGGCATTCCAATTGGAGCACGTAACACACACACACACACCCCCACACACACAGGACATAGCAAAGATATCAAATGTTTGCGCCTGTATTGAGTTGCCAGCATTTTGTATACAAAAGTGTTGCCTACTTTTGAGCGCCGCAGAATGAGTTGGCAGCACTTTGTATACAAAAATGTTGCCTACTTTTGAGCGCCGCAGAAATTGCCGAAAAAACTGGTTATGTTGCCTACTTTTGAGCGCAGCCTTGTGTGCCGCAGCAACGAATTAAGTATACGCCGCCTGTACACAAATGAAATGTTTGCCCGGCTAAACTAATATAAGCCACAGCTCAAATGACACGGTCTTGAGACAGGGCGGCTATACGGCCATGCCGAGTGCTGTCTGAAAATATATTTGACTGCCTATAACTGTATATTTTGTTTGTTTTTTAATGTTGTCTTGTTGGCAAACTTTTAAAGGTTGGCCTGTTCATACTAATGTGTACATATAAGTATATGAAATATTTACAAATTTTTTTAATTTTTGTGGCGGTTTCGGTAATTTGTCAAGCAAGTGTTGCCTGCTTTTGAGGGCGGCCTGGCACACAAGAATACGCCAGGAGGGAAACGTTTGACAGAACGCAAAGACAATGTTTTGGGCTAATAAGGTATGCAGTAACAAAGTTTTTATTTTATAAATAATATATACAAAACGCAAGGCCTGTTGAAGGCTGTGTTTTAGGCTGCAAGAGCATGCAAAGTGCGCGAACACACACGTGTACAGCATCTTTGTCGGCTGCAACAACTTTAATCGCTTCTGTGCAAACAAAATGCCAAAGTTTAATTGCTTTCTGCTGTTTTCGCTCGACAACCAAGTGCAGAGGCAGTTGTTTTTCCTGTTTTTGTTGTTGTTGCTGGCCACATGCCAGGCACAGCGGTCGGCTGACAATGCCGCCGCTTCTGCTGCTGTTGCATTTCCACAGGCGCCGCGCGTTTTTTTTTTTTTATCGTTTCTCCTTTTTTTAACACGGCAGAACAGCACACAAAATTAAGGCAATGCGAGTTCATTGAACCAAATATAGGCCACAGTCACAGCTCACCTTTTTTTGCTGTTGTTTGTTTTTTTCCTTTCGATTTGCTGTTTGGCGGCAACAAATGCCCATAATTGTTAAACGTGACCATAAAAGTGTCACGGCGCAACCGTAAATGTTAATTGTTAGCGTTTCGCTGCTGATAAATGGGTCTAAGCAAATTGTTAACTGTCAACAGTTGGCCTAAAAGTAAGCCAAATCGAAAGACTTAAATGCAAAACAAGCGGCGACTGAGATCAAAGCGCATCGCTTGAACAAACAGCGCCAGATTTTTGCATATCAAAGCTCAAACAGTGAGCTATGAAGAGCCACAGTGTGTGTGTGTGTGTGTGTGTGTGTGTGGATGGGGCGCAAACATCCCAAGACGAAATAAATAAGTATGTGACACGCGCGAGCGCAGCCCTTTGGGCGCCACCAACGTGTTGACAATGCCGCCAACAGCGAGCAATAACAACAACAGCAGAAACGATACCCTGTAGGCCAGTGTGGCTTAAAGACTGGGCGGGCAGACATCAGCGCCAGCTGCAATATGTATTAATTAAGGCAGGAATTGTACGCGAAAACTTTAAAAGTAAAACTTAAGCCTGGAGAATGTGTAAAAACATTGAGTGAGAAATATAAATAAATATTGTATACACAATATATGCACAATTTACAATTGAAATATATATTTTAAGTGTTGGCAAAAGCCGCTGAATGTCAAAGTCTTATTCTTTTTTTTTATCTTTTATTTATTAAATAAGAGATACTTTTATCGCAGTCATTGCCTATTGACTCGCGTCATTTTGCAATACAGTTTCATATAGACGGCAACATACCCTGTTACGCAGCTGATTACAGGATATAAACAACAATGTAGCTGTACTTGCTTTACTTTTGCAGATGAGGCTCAAAAACGAAGCCCTTAGCCAAATCCTTTGCTGCTTGTGAGGAGTGTGTGTATGTATGTGTGCAGCTGTGAAATATGTAGGAATGACAAAGCAATAAAGCGGCTACAACAGCAGCAACAATTGCCAGTTGTTGTTGTTGTTGCTGTTGTTGTCTGGTAGTTGGCTGCCTTAAAACACGTTTAAGCAACGGCTCCGCTCTGTTTGTGTGTGTGTGTGGAATTTTTAATAAAACGGCTCAGGGAAAAGACAAGCAAATGGCTCAAAAGCGTCTCATCTAAGTGCTAGCGTGTGTGCGTGTGTGTTTAAGTAGGTTACTGGCACGCCCCAAGGTATGCAACGGAAGCTGTTGACACGTTTTGTTATTGTTGTTGTTGCGCGCGAGTGTGAGTGCGAGTGTGTGTGCGTGTGTTAATAAAACCAAAATGAGCATGTATCGCAACGAAATCATTGAGGCCTACGCGATTTGAAGTCGCGCAACTGGTTTATCGACTGTGACCCACCCTCTCTCCTGCCCCCACATCAATTCAAAACTACTTAGGAAGCCACCCGAAGGCGCCAAATGACAGCGAGCAGCTTTTTACGACTTTTGTGCGTGTGTGTGTGTGTGTGTGTTAGATACTTGAGGCAAAGGCTTGAACATGAAGCGCTGAGAGAAGCGGCAGCTGCCTCTTATATTTTTTGTTCTCGGTACGTTTCTCAAGGTCGCCTGCGGGCGACATTGTTTGGTGTAGGGGCTGGAGGAGGCGTCTCTCTTTCTGATTTCTCTGGGCGCCGCAATGAGCCCAATTTATGATGGCATCTAATTTGCTGCGACGTGCGTGAATTTAATTATATTTATGCCGTTGAAAATTAGTTGAAATCAAATGCATAAATTCTCTTGTCGCGCCACAAAAACAACAGCAACAGCCACAGCAACAAATACTACAAGCAGCGAGCGGCTGTTACGTGACTGAACTGCGATGAGCACAGCAAAAAATTGTGTGCCAAATGCCTGAAAAACCAGCTCGCACACACACACACACACACACAAACACTCATAACTCGCTCTATATATGCTCTTTGTGTGCACAAATAAATAAAGGAGCAAAAAAAAATAAAACAATTTCAGTTTCTTCAGTCCTTGTAAAGCCGCACGTTTTCCCAGTAGAAATAGAAAAGAAATGGCACACCCACACACCAGACCCAGATGCGTGAGTGTATATGTATATGTGTGTGTGTGTGTGTGTGTGTGTATCTTATAGCATATTGCGTCTTGTACAAAAATCCGACTGTCATATAAATGTCAAATCCATAAGTGTTACGCAAAAGCACCCAAAATGTTGCGGCACAAAAAAGAGGCCCACAAAAAAAAAAAAAAAACTTTAAACACTTGCGGCTGTTTTTCTCAACCAAACAATGAACGACAGCTCAATATAAAAGTATTTGTATTATAAAAAGAAAATCTATATGCGAACTCAACTTGAGTCATTAAGCAGCGGGAAATGGTTCAAGCTTAACAAAAGAGACTGAAAAAAAAATGTCATGCTGCAGATGGTCACAATATACATATATATAATATAGTATTCCGATAGGGCCAAGTTTTTTTTTCTGAAGTTTTAGGTGCGTTTTTATGGTTGCAAGTTTGCTCAAAATGTCTGCAAAATGAAACAAAATTTTCATATAAAAAGCTCAGCTCCATATCCGAACTGTTTAATTCCGTCTTTTGTACTGTATGCAAAATCAAAAAGTCATATTAAAGCCAAAAACTGAGATTAAGTCAATGGGGCGAAACTTAAAACTTAACTTATATAAACTTTGATCAATCGATCAGTCGGACAGGCAGTCAGTCAATCATAGATGGACTGATTGCAATCAGTCAGTCAATCAATCAGCTATTCAGGACAAACATTTGAATTTATAAAATCAATCAATCAGTCTGTCCGTCAATCAGTCAGTCGGCCAATCAGCAAGTCAGTTCTTCTCGACAAACACTTTTTGATTTATAAAATCAATCAATCAGTCAGTCAGTCAATCAATTCCATCAGTCAGTTATTCATAAGTTAAGCTATTATTTATAGAATCAATAGTCAGTCAATGAATCAATAGTCAGTCTGTCAATCAATCAGACAGTAACTTGGTCAGTCAGTCAATCAGTCAGTTTTGTTGAAACAGCCCTTTTATTTGTAGAATCATTCAATCTGTCAATCAATTTGATCAACAACTATATATTTCTGACAACAGTGTTGTCATCTAAGACATTCTCTGCCCAAATAATAATACCCTCTTGAGGGGCCATAAATTGGTCAGTTAACACAGTTGTCAGCGCATGCCAAAGTAGTCCATAAATATGTTTTGCATACATCATGATGTCTACTCAAATGTTATTTTGTACATCAAGTGGCAAGTTATTTTTATTTGAATGAGCACGTCGCACACATTTTTCAGCATCTGGCGCTTAAATCAACAAGACGTTTTTTAAAGTTGCCGCACGCCCCGGGCCAGGTCTCCAGTCTAGCCAAGTGGCAAGGCACACGCCGCATCTTCAAACCGAAACCGAACCCAAACCCAAATCAGACCTGGAGCCGGCGCAGCCGGCAGTCGATGTGAATAACCTTAGACTGTCGGCAATAATTTTACATAGCACTTATTCTTCCCGCCACCTTCCCCTTCCCCTCCTCCCTGCACTGTTGTTTTCTTTGCGCTTTGCATACTTTGCGGCTGCCTGCCCCGCCCCACCCCGCCCCGCTCCCCGAAAGGAAGCTCATCGATTTGAGCGCTGATATTTTTGTGCGTGCCTCGGCATGCGTGTCCATGTCCATGTCCATGTCTAAGCGGCCGTCGCGCTCCATTCATCAGTCTGACACCCAGCCGGCATCTTCCCCGCTTCCCCCTCGCCCGCTCCTCTCTCTCCCTGATTGCCAATGCCTTGGGCCATAAGTTTGCTTTGCCGTTTCATCAAATCCGCGCCTGCACCCCGACACCCAAAGGCCGCCAGCGACTTGTCAGACATCTGCTTCGACTAGTGCTTTATTCTTCTGATGCCAGTTTTTCTGTTCCTCTTGTTTTGCTGCCTCTGCTCATACAGGGTGCTCGCATTTTGTGCACTGTCATGCAGCCAGGCAGCTGCAGCACATGACTTGATCTGAATGGAATTGTCTAATATATATATATATATATATATATATATATTATATACTCTGAAGTTTGTTGGTATTTGTGAACATTCCTCGCCAGACAAGTTAACAGGAAGAACGCTGGCTGAAACCTCAGGCTAGTTTATTATTTTTTATCTATTTCAACCCAGTTCCAGGTTTTTATTTTTTATTTATATTCTCATAGTGGTAATCAATCAAAATTGCTTTTGAGAAAAAGTTGTACAAACTGTTTTTTATTGAAGTTCTTTCGAAAATTATAAAAATAATTATTTATTGCTCTTATTGCTGTTTCATTTTATGACGAATATTCGGATAAATAGCTATAAAAGCATGCCTGAGCTTTTAATATGTAGGCCAAAGGAAAAAACGGCTACCAATTTTTATTTTTTTTCGCCTATAATACGTGATTCTTTGACGCTTTTCCGTAAGGCTCTTAAGGTTTTTTCTTGCCGTTTTTGCCATGAAATTAAAGCCGTAAAACAGTATATATATCATAATTTTTTTTTAATTGAGCGTTTTTTAATTCTTTGCTATATTAATAAAAAAAATATTCAAAAATTAAAAATGTAAATGCAATTAATAATTTATTAAATTATGCATTGAATGCGAGGCCCCTTTTGAAATTAATATTATATAATATTATCATATTTTTAAAAAAATCATATCAATAATTATTATTTACAGATTAACATGATGCACACAATCGTTTCTTTTGTTTGTTTTTTTTTTTTTTTTCTTTCGGCTGCGGCTGCATTTTGATATTTTTATTAATTCAGAAATCAAAAGTGAATTTCGTGTGCATTAAATGAACTTTGACTGTAAATCACGACAAGTGGACACAAATTGTTTTTTTTTTTGTTTTGTTTGTTCGGCGGCAAAAATATTTGCAAAAAATATTTAAACGCGCACACGTTGAGCTGGCCCATAAATATGCAATGACAACAAGAACAACAACAACAACGAGGAGTAGGCGTGTCATGCTCGGGAGTGCTCGGCTGGCAGATACCCTGCGCCCAGCAGCTCGTACATCTAAAGGTATGTTTTATTATATATAAATTATATTATATAAGAATACAAAGTTTAGTAAGCTCTTATAATCTATGAGCTATTAGAAATAAGTCTCAAAATCGATATTTATCGATATTATTACCATGTGGCAGATATCGAAAGAAAGGATAGGCAGCTCGTGCTGCTGGTATATGAGAAATTTGGCATACAGGATTACCAACTGCAAGGCTCTGGCTTTGCCTCATTTTCCAAAAAAAACCTCTTCACTCAGGCAAACAGATTCTTGGAGAGACAGAGGAATATGGCAGGTCTTTCATCTGATCCATTATACTACAATATATATGCTTTATGGCTTCGGAGTTGCTTGCCTTTGCCTGTTGCTCACATAGGCACAAGCAAGTTGTACATTTTCTACCCTTTTGCAGTAGTTACAGGGTATAACAATAGTGACTACAACAACAACAACAACAACAATTATGTGAGAGTAAACAATTTGTTTGCGTTAAATGGCGAACAGCTGTGCAAATAACTGCAATTTACATTTACCGCATCCGTCGCATATTTTGCGCACTAAATAAACACATAAAAATGCAAAGGAATAACCGCAAGTGCAAATACACACACACACACACACCTACACACACTTCCACACACACACACACACGTCTATTCAAACTTAAACAATAAAAGCATTGCGCACATTTTATGAATTCATTATTGAATTACATTTATTGATATACAAAATGCTGTAGCATAAATGTTGTCGCATTTTTTGCGCAGTGTATTTTCCGTTTGGCAAAGTTGTTGCAAATGTTAAATGTCAACTCGGCCGTTGCACGGCTTTCACAGCGCTGCAAATGTTTGCGCACTTTTCAGGGCCAGACTTTTGCTATTTCGTGTTTTCCACAGCTACCAAATTTATGTGTGTGTGTGTGTGTGTGTGTGGCCGAGTGTGTGTATATGACTGTGCGAGTGTGTGCGTGCCCCACTAGTTCTATTTGTACACTGTGGCAGGCAGCTGCACGCCGTGCCCATGTGGCACTGCCTTTGAAATTACACATTGCGACTCATTTTCAAACGAGTCGCTGGACACACACACACACACACACACGCACACACACATGTCTGCATTTGTGCAACGCCATTTTGACTTATTCAACATGCGTTCACGTCAACGCCAAATGAAAATGGCAACTGCAACTGGAACCTTGATGACAGCAGCAACATTTCCTGTTTACCTTCAGCTGCTGCAAATTAAAACTTGAAGCGCCCCGTATATTTATATATATCGCATATACTATATAGCATGTATTTGCAGTTTATTTCAGCGTGCTTCCATTAATTTAGGCTATTGCTGTTTGCTTTGTCAGTCAATCCAAAAACTGGCAGAGCACATGAAATCGCCTGGACAACTGGCTGCCTAAGCCGAAATCAAGAGATTTGTCTATATACATATATACAGATTTAGGTAGATAGATAGATTTAGAAGCAACTATAGCAGGAAGTTTTTTCTGAAAATGATTTTCATAAAGAATTATCTTTAGCTAAGCTTAGCTTCTCAAGATAACGTCACCAAACAGAATAAAACGAGAGAAGGAAAACTTTTTGTTTTTTTTAATAAGCCAACTAAAACAAATAAAAACAAGCAAGTCCTCAAGCATGTTCATTAAAATAAAATGTGTTTGAAACAATGAGCACAAGTTAAAGTAAACAAATTGAATTAAAATAATATTTTGCGAGCAACAACAACAAGAGTTTTTTTTTTGTTACTTTATTTATATTTATTATTTCTTTGTTCGTCTTTTACTTATGCTCGCAGTTCCGAGGCTTTTGAGTATTTTCCAATTACGAACGACTTAAGCTTCCGAGTAATTTCTGTTTGCCTTTTATTGCGCAACGACAAGTAGCTTTTAGCAAAATGAAATGCAGACACACACACATTGTTTGTGTGGGTGATAGATAGATGCACAAAAAGAGGGAGGGGGAGGGCAGTTGGCCGGTGGCAGGTGGCAGGTGGCAGGCAAACGGCAAACGCTGCAACAATTTGCAGCGGCAAATTGCATTTGGAAAGCATTTCATTTGGAAATTACAAAGCAGGCAGAACACAATTGCCAGCCGCAGCCGAAGACAAACGGGAAAAGCCGGGAATCGAAATGAAAATGTAAATGAAAATGAACATGAAAATAATAAAAATGACGCTGATGTTGATGATGAAATGCGTTTAGGCGTGGACGTCCCGTGGCGACAGACTGTGTGTAGGTGTGTGCGGCTGTTGAGGTGTGCGTGTGTGTAACTGAAGTGGTTGCCTTTTAGGCACTGCAACTGAATGAATGAGTCCATCTGCGGTTGCAGCACACACACACACACACACACGCACGAAGCTGACATTTGCAACAAATTCATGTGTCAACTGCAACCACAACAAGAAGAACAGCACGACCCTGAACAACAATAACAAACCCTTGCCATACAAAAAAAAAATATATATATATACATATATATATATGTTTTTTAGTTTAAAAACATATCTGTGCACATTTTTTGTATGCCCTAACATAAGCTCATTGTCACAAAGCTGGGCAAAAACAAAACCAGCTTAAAAGTATGCTACACTTTTCGACTGCAAGAAGAAGTCAACTATTTTTATGGCAATTCGATTTCATGCATACGCTTGACAAAAACTTTTCTTTTGTTTATGCAGTTTTTTTTTTCTTTTTAGAGCCTTAACTGATTATGTTTTTTCAACACAATTTCAAATAGCTTTTTGAAAAACCAGACACAATTGAATTATAAAATGTGAGCTTTGAAGAATGGCCCAGAATTGAGCTTCTGTTATATATAAAATGTGTTAAATATCAGCAATAAAATTATTTATATTTATTATATTTAATATTTATTTATTTATTAGCATTTTTACTATATCAATTATTATTTATTAGTATATTTAACTATAATTTAAATGGAAATAATATTTAAAATAATTTAAAACTTAATGCACCAGCTAGAGGCCTTCAGCTTTAACTTTATTTATTACTATGCGAGTGTAGACTCTTGATTTTCATTTATTATATTTATATATTTAAATTTTTGCAAAAAATTAAAGTTAACTTTAGTTAAAGGCGCAAAGCACCTCAATTTTTCCATTTGTTATTTATTTATTTGTTTATTTCTGCCTTTAGTTTTCTCTCCGCCAGGCATTTCGAAATTAAGCTAGTTTTTTACCTCCCACACTTAACACAGCTTTAAATCTGACAAGTTTTCTATTGCATATGCTGTTAGAAGTGGCAATTCGACAAAACCTTAATATACCCTTTTTGCGGTCCATGGGCAGGGGCATAAAAAACAAATGCAACAACAACTGCGGCGTTCAAGGCAACGGCTGCATTTACGAGTGCCTGCAGCTCGTTAGTTTGTCATCGTGTGTGGATTTGCTGTGTGCGTGTGTGAGTGTGTTATTTTTTTCTCACACTCGCGTTTTTTTTTATACATATATAGTTTAGAAGCCTGTGCGAAGCATGAATTGAAAATGAAATTTTGTGTCAGTGTTGCGGAAAGTACGAGTTTTCAGTTAGTTCAGAGCACGTGTGTGTGTGTGCACGTGTGTGTGCGAGTGTGTATAAAAAGTTGGCGAGCCAGACAGCAAACAACAAACACGCACACACACACACACACACACACACACACACATGAGCATATGCAGATGGTTTAGAGCAGGCAGAGGGCAGTGGTTGGGGGGGTGGTGAGGCTAAAGGGCTTAGGGCTACAAGTGTTTAGCTGCCGTTTGGCCGGACCAGAAACACTCGAGTGGGCTGTGTTCGGCTGGCGCGCGTGCTAAGCGGACGACCTTGCCACGCGAGAAATGAGCAAACGGCAGGTCACAGGCTGTAGAACAGCAAATTTTTGTGAAGCCAGGCCTTATACAATTCAAGCGCAATTAGCTCGCGAAATGCGATTGAGACAGTCATCGAAAAATGGGCGTGGGCGTGGCAGCGCATGAACACAATGAAACTTTTGTCACGAAATTGAAATTCCGCGCGGCGCAAAATTTAAAGAATTTCAATTCTGAAACAAACCCCACAGCCTAAATTGGCGAAGAAATTCAAAGCGACTAAAACAAAAAGCGCGCCCCGACAGCAATTAGAGCCGACGGCGGGTTGTCAGAGCGGGCGGGCTGGGGGCCGCACACAAATTAAATTTAATTCGAAATTAAATGAGAATAAATTGGATTATTTAATTAAAACCAGAAAGGGGACCGGGGATGGGGCTGGCGCCACACTCACCTTGCAGCAGCGGCAGCAACAGCAACAGCCAGTTGAGTAATCCGAAATTGGCTACGGACCAGGCCGACATTGTGCTTGGCCTTGTTATCCCCGATTCCGTTTTTTTTTTTCTGCTGCTGTTGCTGTTTTTTTTTTTATGACTATTTTTTATTGTTATGATCGCTGTCAGTTGTAGTTGGTGCGGTGTTTGCCTGACTTGTTAACGTTTTGCGTCCAAATTACACGGGCCGGGCCAACAACGGTTTAGGCCAGGCCAGCAGCAGTGGGCTTTGAGTTAAGCGCTCGCACGGGACCAATAACAAAATGAGTCGCTATCTTTTTAAATTGTCTCCATATATATGTTTATCTATATATTAAATCTCTTTTTAGTCTATTTGCGCTTTTGCTTTTTGCCTGCCGCGGCAGCTACTTTTTTTTATACAATTCGTGGTTTTTTTTTTTTTTTGGCGTTTTCGAGCACTTTTGCAAAACTTTTGTTTGTATTTTGTTTGATTCTTTTTTGTTTTAACCAAATTGCTGTAAATTCAATTTGCTTGTTTTGCTTTCAATGTAATTTGTTGTTGTTTTGCTGGCCGCAACAACAAGAGCAGCATAAATCATACGCCATGTGCGCCGCCCCTCAAAGTATGCAACACTTACAACACTGCCACACAAACACAAATACGCACACACAAACACACACACAGGCACTGACAATTGTTAGCTTTTATTTTTGTTTTTTTCTTTCGTATTTTTTTGCAACTCGGTTTTGGTTTTAGATAACAAAGTAGGCGCCAAGTAATTTATCTTGTTGCTGGCGGCTTAGCACTTTCACTTGACTTGAGCCCACGCTCAGCGGCGGGTGGGTGTGGCCAGGACGAAAATGTTTTTGGTTTGCCAAGCAGTCGCCCTCCCTCTGTACATTCGACTGTTGCGAATAGCGCTTGATGGAATTCCAGCGATTTGTTGTTGTTGTTGTTCTTCTTCTTCTTCTTCGACAACTTTCACTTCGCTTTGCGCTGAATTATGCATGTGTTTATTGCAGCCTAATCACATATCATTAACTGGCCATTAACACGCACCGTTTGGCCCAGCAGCCCATTAGACTTCAGCTCGCAACACTGTTCAGCTTCTGTGCGCATTTGGCAACACTTGCTTAAGAACGACGCACGCACATATGGAAATCGCACACACAATATACGCGTGCTTTGCACTCGAGTCGCAGGATTGAACTGACGGCGCGATGTCGCCAGGCAGCTCGCCAATCGTGTGCGCCCAACACGAACAAATACGAAGACACGAAGCAGCGACGCCTTCGGCTCGCAGCAGCAGCAAATACGAGCTAACGAACGCAAGAGAGCGCCGACAAACTTTCTCTTTGCTTCTTCTGCGGCTGCTGCTGCTCTGGCGATTGCGATTGCGGTTGTTGTTGTTGCTGGCAAAATTATTGGTGCACGAAATTGCAGCCGAACTTTGGAGCACACTCTGAGTGCTTGTACTCTTACATTCTGCCCTTCTTGTTGTTGTTGTCGCTGATGTTGGTTTTTGCTGCAAATTGCCGCAGCTGTTGTTGTTTTTGCTGTTTGATTTGTTGATATGTTTATGCGCTTGTTGTTGTTGGTTTTATTTCCCTCACAACTAGCATGTTCCAAGTGCTTATTTAATAATTTATAAACATTTATTTTGGCTGAGAATAAAATATCTAAAAAGTTATCAATTCATGCAAATTATACCATGTTAACCATGGCCCGCACTGTTAACTTTATTAACAGTTGTGTCTAGGATTTCATAACTAATAAATTAATTGAAATAGATAATTTAAAAATTATGCCCGAACTAATGCGTTTAACTGGTCTAAAGGCTGTGAACAGTTTTCATGGGAATTTTAAATGCATCAATGAAATATTTTTGGAATTTTTGATTTATAAGGAACTTGGGTTATTTTCTATTAAGATTTATTTTCGTTCTTTGTGGAACATAACCAAGGTTTCCTAGGGAAAATGTTAAAAACATATACTTAATGCATTTAAATTTCTCAGAAAACAAAAACAGTTTTCTTTCTTAGCTTCTAGTCTTTAGATTAATTAAACGCTTTAGTTCGGACATAATCTATAAGTTCTCTTCACCTTCAGCTAACTGTACTTATTAACAGTTAGTCCAAAAACTGACCGCCTCAATTAGGCAGCGCTGTAAAATGTTAACTAAGCAACTATCCCATGACCTAGGTCAGTTAGCGGCGTATAAGAGTTTAAAACCAGCAGCAGCAGCAGCAGCAACTCTTATACAGCCGCAGCATAAGGCTTGCCTAAGAGAAAATTTCCCTCAACTGCAAAGCAAAACTTGTGCTAACCAAAGCCGAAAAAAAATGCAGTTTTATTAAATGCTTGTAATTAGCCCGGGCAGTTCCGGCTATTTTGTTTTATATGCATTTTTTTTCTATTATTTTTTGTTGGTGTTTTCATTGCAGCCAAATGGACACACACTGTTAAAGGGGGGAAGATTTTCAATCAATTTGCAAAACTTTTTAATTACAAGTCAATTTCATTTGAGCAAACAAACAGATAATACAGTTCACAGCTGATATAGTGGACCATACACACACACACACACACACACACACACGCACACAAATGCTTAAATCAATTAAATTAATTAGCGCCACGAAATATTTGAACGATGTGGCGATAAGGCTGCAACTTTTTGTGCGCTCTCTAGTTTTTTTTTCCACCAACAATATTTAATTAATTTGCCCAACAATTTCAATTCTCAATTAGCCGCCTGATAATGTGTATGTGTGTTGTGTATTATGCAATTGTGTTTTTATACCCTGTACTTATTTAAAATGTTAAAAAGGAGCACATTGAATTAAGCATCTGCGACTGCTTAAACATATAAATTCTTGATTTTTATCAAAATCTGTATCAATATAGACATTTCTGTCTGTCTAAATACACTCTAAAAACTGTAAAGACTTACCCCTTCATTGAAAACGGGTTAAAGGGTATATTGGATTTGAGCAAATGTATATATCATAAGAGCGCATCTCCGACCCCATAAAGTATATATATTCTTGATCAGCATCAGTTGCTAACTCGATCTAGCCCTGTCCGTCTGTCTCACCGTCCGTCCTTACGTCTGTCCGTCCGTATGTATGAACGCAAGGATCTCAAAACCCATAAGAGCTAGAGACATGATATTTTGTGTGCAAGAAATCGATAAAAGTCGCTATCGAAATCCTGTATTTTTATCGAATCTCTTCGGACTTAAGAGCTTGAGTCACCAAATTTGGCATGTAGCTTCTAGAATAGTAGCTTATCAAATACATATCTACCATTGTATACCTATCGTATAGAAGAAAGCAGTCCCGACTATAGACTCTTACTTGTTCGTACATAAACGCATATATGACTGTCATCCTTAAGTTCAAAAAGTTTCTTTTAAATCATGCAACAAGCTCCGCAGTTCCTTAAGAGTGCATTACCCCAAGTACGAAAAAGAAATATGTGTTAATAGCAACAGCTTGCAGCTAGCTACAGGGTATCTGCCAGTCGAAGACTCTATCCGAAGGAAATCTTACTTGTATTTAACTTATAAATACGCCGCCAAGGCCGAAAGCAAGAACCAATACCAAGGCCAAAGCGAATGTAACAAGTTTTGCCTGGACATGGACTTAGACTAAAAGCTGGCCCCTGCTGTCCAGTGTACTTATTATAGCCGCAATTAGCGCCCAATTTTTTTTTGTTCCGTCGGGCACGTGTCAATCGTATGCCAAAGCGTTGCACAAAGCCGCTTACACGCAGCCAAGCCATGGCCAAAAAAAAAATTACAGTCAGCAGCAAAGCGGAGGCCGTAAACTTTTTAATTGAAACAATTTGTAAAAAAGCAAGACAACAAAAACAACAATGAACAGGAGGAGCAGACAGCGTAACAAAGTTTCAGCTGCTTTTAATCTTGGCCAGCGGCTAGAAAACTGCCTAAGACTCGGCTCTGTCTCAGTGCACTGAGAGAAAAGAGCTGCTCAAAACAAATGCAATTGTTGTCTAAGTCAAAGTGAGAAACAGCTTAAGCTTAGCACGAAAAGTTTTATTTGAAGAATTATGCTTTTAAGCTGAAATTATTACAAACAAGGCTCAAACTTCAAGCACGCTTTGCGCTTGTTTTAAATATGCGAAATCTTCGTGAAAGTATTTTTATTCGAGTTAATTATTTTTTTTTTCTTCTTTTAAGCAAGCAAACTAGAACTTTGAGCTCATTCGCACTTAATTTAAGAATATTCATATTAAAAATATTATATAATTAAGTATTTTTCACTTACTACAAGCAATTAGTTCTCATTTCAAGCGAACAATTGTGAATTGAAGCCTTGTTCGTACTTAATCGAAGAACATTAAAAGTCAGCAGATGTTCTAGACTTCCAACTGGGTTTTTTCTTCAAGTGCACCTTCTGCTGTCTTCAGTCTGTTTGTTTTTGTCGGTTTGCGTGATTCCCTTATTGAATTATTCGGCTGCTTTAACACGATATCGATAGCGTGTACCGTTAACGTATTGATCCCGGGTATATACATATATATATATAGACAAGGAAGTCGCATAAATTTGCGGCATTTGGCAAATCATTATTCGAATCAGCGTCGCACGCGCCGCGCGCACAATTGGATTTCGACGGGCACAAAACAAATCAAAAATCTATTAAGAGCCCAGCACAACCTCTCCACACGGAATGCCCCCCCGTCATCGAGCAATATCCAACACTCATCCGGATTTCTTGCGGTCACGTGTCGCACGATTTGCAATGATATCGCGCGACGTTGTTGACACTGGCCAAAGCGAAGCACCGCAGCCGAGGGTTGCTTTGGGCTTTGCCCTGCGATGGCTTCATTAGAGTGCAGCAACCCTACCGCCCTACTGTCGCCTCCCTTCCACATACTCCACCCGCGCAGTAAATCGTCAGTCGAAAGCGAAAGTGATGACCCTTATGCCTATGAAGGGTCATGGAGGGTTGTTTGGGCGTTTTCCCTTTTTTTTTTTGGTTTTGATACTCTTTACCCAGTGAAAGAGTTTCAAAGTTTAAAGGCATATTGCCGATCTGCAGGTGCAATAGGCAGAGTATCTGCGAGCTCATATATGATAAAGGTTCTATAAGGGTCTGAATCAATCTAGCAATATTTTTCTAACCGGTCATGTCACGATGTCAGGACTAATCAGTTCTAGGAGTCTCTAGTGAGGGCATTTCATATTTATTTTAATATTTTTTAAGACTCAAATTCGAAAATCTGGACAAATGGATTATAAAAGCAAGTCACGATTACCGTGAATCACACATAGATCAAATATAAGTAACTTTTCTTTTACTAGCCAATGCTCCCCAAAAAAAACTTTTTATACACTTTTTTTTTCTATATTTCGTATTTTTACAGATTCTGCAAATTTGAGTACGTTTGAATAATTATTAAAACAGGAATGCATTTTTCCTATTATATTGCTGGGTACGGACGTGACTTTGTTGTTTTTATAGGGTATATATTAAGTGTGGATTTATCCCTTTAAATTTCGGCTCCGTCTGCAGGGTAACATGCAGTCGAGCACTGTCGAGGCTAGAGCAGCTTTTACGTGTATTTTTTTCGCCATCGCAAGTGCCATTAATTGAAATGCCAAACAGCAGCTGTTAACCCCCTTCCCCTCCCCCCTTTGGCAACCCGCACAACGCGCCTCAAGTGCTCGTCGGGGGGCAACGATGCATGAGATATGTGTGTTTGTTCGTGTGTGTGTGTGTGCGTGTGTGGCACATTTGGACTTGGCGACTTAACAGATAATTCTCACAGCACCTGCCGCTTGGCCAGGTGGCATGCCACAGAGCCGAGGCCCTTAAAACAAAAGCAAAGCCAGAAAACAAAAGCAAGGCAAAGATAAAGAAGAGCAAAAGAAAGCAACACAAAGCTAAAGAAATGAACGGCAAATGCAATAAAAACCAAAACCCGCATAATTTAACACAATTGCGCGCCCCCACTCACAAGTGTGTGCGTGTGTGTGTGTGTGTGTGCGTGCGTGTGTGTGCACAGGCGTCTCAATTATTTGTTTGTCCTGGGACTCTGCAGCACGCAACGCAAGAGCCAGCCGCTGCAAGTGCGTGCGGTGGCCAAGTGGGCGGGCGGCACACGCCCCATTTTATTGTGGCAAGTGGCAACAAGAGGCAGCAGGCAGCAACAACATGCGACATTAACATTTAAAACAATTTTCAATGCTGTAAAAATAACTGTAAAAATTTCAGGGCCGCAAACAACAGCAAAAACATTTCCTATTCATTTGCGTGTGTGTGTATGTGTGTATGTGTGACACTTCAACACGCCTGCATACTTAATACAAAGCAGCAACAACATTTGCCTTTGGCTTCTGCTGCTGAACCCAGATCCACCCCCACAACCAGCCGCAACCCCAACCCCAACCCTCCGATTTGCCAAACCCTCGACTAGCTTTTACTAAAGCCACACAACAGTTTTTCTTATCGCTCAAATGTCATCGGCTGTCGACAGTTTTGGGCCGCAATTTCGGCGAGCCCGGCCACGCCCCTCGCTCCAGCCCCGCATCCTACTTCCGGCCGAAGGCGTTCATTTGTGTAATCCTGACCATGCCCGGAGGCGGCACTTGCGGCATTTAGTTTGTAATTTAGCGCATTTAGTGCCACAGTGCCAACGCAAGAGGATGTGAGGGAGAAAGAGAGGCAAGGAGAGAGAGAGCGGGTGAGTCCTGTCGCCAGAATTCGAAGTGTGGCTCCTTTGCCTCCGGTTGCGACTCCAAATGTGAAACTCCAAATGTTGTTTTCACTGCTTTCAGCACATGAATATCGCATGTGAAATACTTAGCAGCTAATTTGTATGCATGTGTGTGTGTGTGTGTGCTTGTATGTGTGTATGTGCTTGTGTGTGCTCGTGTGTGTATGTGTTTTGGTAGTGAACCCAGTTTCAGTCAGCTTTAATTGCTTTTTGATTTGATTCTTAAGCTTAACCATTCTGAGATTTATTTTGTGGCTCCACCAAGAAAACAGTTCCATCTTTACGCCATGTTTATGGTATGGGGATTATCATTATAATGTCTTTAAATTTCTAGAATTAAGTAAACGTGATCATATTGTATGTCTCTATACCTTTCTCTATTTAGATTCTATATACTTATCTCTCACTCCGTTTTTTTACTAACCTTCTCTTTCCTTCTCTCTCTCTCTCACGCTCACTCTGTCTCTGGCTCTTCGTCTATGTCTGTCTTTCTATATTTCTCAGTCATTTATATCTTTCTATACCTCTTTATGTCGTCTGTATCTATATTTATATGTATCGATAGCTTCGCTCCTCTCTCTCTATATTTCTCACTCTCTTTCCTTTCTATCTTCTCATATTCAACTCATCTGTCTGCATACCTATTATTAATGTCTTTTCTCTAAGTTTTTAGTTCTATTGCAGTCTATTTCAAACAACAAAATCCCTAAAAAAATCTTTAATATTTCCCAAAACTTTAATCATTCTTTAACCAAATCAACTCGACTGCAAGCCAATAGAAAATAGCTTTTAACGCATTAGCATAAATAATTGATGGCAGCTAATGCAATACCCATTTGGTCGAGACCCAACCACCTGCAGTTGCCCCAAGAAAAAGAAAAAGCCAAAGCCCAAATATGGTTAATATTGTGGGCCTATGTCATGTTTCCCGGCAGCAGTAGCTGTTGCTGGTGGGATCAGTATTTGGGGGTCCTTTGGCCACATAAATTTCTCATCAAAATCAATGGCAAATCAAAATGGGATGCCGCAGGATATGCGGCAAGGATGCGTGTGCGTGTGTTGTCCAGGAACTGCGTTGACATTGCCCAGTGTTAAAGTTAATAAATTGCGGCCAGGATTTATGGGCACGGCCATTGAACTGTGCCGGCAATGACATTTCAATGTTTACATAAGCCGTCTGTTTGTTGCTCTGTGCTTCCGTGTGTGTGTGTGTGTGTGAGTGTGTGCGTATGTGGCCAGCCAAGGGGTATGCGTGGCTGTTTGCATTAATTTATATTTAACTGTGTGTGCGTGCGTGTGTGTGCCCAAGTGTGTCTAGGCATGACACTGCAAATGGTGACATATGCATTGGATAAAACCTTTTACATTGGCACCCACAACAGAAGCCGCACCCCCAACATCCCCCTACCCTCACTCTCCCCACTGCCTTTTAGGCTCGTTTTGATGAAATCAGCCAAGCGAGAAATTCAATCAAGCTTTAGATATGTGCACTGAGCGAAAAAGACAACATGCAAACTACTTCTATGTCTGGGTATCAAATTCAATCTTTTTCAAAGTTCAATATCTATAGTAGAAAACTATGCTTGTACTTAGTGCAAAGTAACTTTTGCTGTAATTGGATTTCGAATTAGAATATTCTTCAATTAATTAAAAAGTAATTATATATTTAAGAACAACATGCATTTGTCTACTTGAAATAACCCTAAAACATTTTAAAGGGAAGCTGAGCAATTACGTGGATTATAAAATGCGTTTGGGTATTTCGAATAAGCAGAAAATACTTTAAACAAGCAAATGCCTACTTAAATTAAGCTAAAAGCTTTTACAAAAGAAGCTCAGAAGAAGCTCAGCATATTATGTGGATTCAGTTATGCAATTGGGTTTTGTATTTGGGAATTTAGGACAAGAAAAAATTAATTTGAACAAGCATTTGCATGCTTAAAAGTAGCCAAAAGCAATTTCAAAGGAAGCACAAAAATTTCTTGTGAGCTTCGCTTAGGGAAAAAGTTGTTGAAATAAAAGCTTCGTTAGGAAACTCGCAGCTAGCCTGGCTATTGGCAACCTTTTTTTCACAAATCCCTTGCACTTTTCTCTCAGTGTAGTTGGCTAGCTTTGAAAGGCTTTTAGGCCTGCCCCATTGTCCGTTTTATTATTTAAGACCACACTCGAAATGCACATGTCATGCGATCATCATGGCACGTGCCACGCCCAGTTCGTGTGTATGATTTAAACTTTAATGGACTAAAGCCCTTAATTAATAAATATCGATTAAAATTTATTCTGGCGAGGATTGTGGCTGCTGTTGTCCGCGTAGCCGGCGCTGCGTCGATGCCGCAGAACGGCGCGTCCTCTGTTCACCACGATGCACGTGAGTCCGTTGCCGCCCGCGTCCGCATAGTCCGAGCTGATATAATCGTCCACCTGGCGCTCCGCCGCCGAGCTGAAGTCATCAGCATCGTCATCTTCGTAATCAAAGACATTATCATTGACATCCTCGTATTGATCTGAGCTTCGGCCAAGCTGCCGCTGATCTCCATCCAGGCTGCGACTGGCGAAGCAGACTTCCTGCGTGGTTCCCCCGTTGCCGCTGCCAGTATTTGTTGTTGTGGAGTTAAGGGAGTTGATCAGATTGGTCACATAGGCCGCTGTCTCGTTGGAGGTCAGCAGATCGAAGATCAGGGCGCCGCCCAAGCCATTGGCCAGGCCCAAGGCATAGCCGCCGAGACCGGCAAAAGCTGAGGGCGTGGCACGGCCCATGGGCGCCAGCTCAGCGTCCGGGAAGCCCGCCTCAGTCAAGGCGCGACGCAGCTCCTGCGGCGACAGCGGACGCAAAGTCAGACGACCCGCTGAAAGGGTAAAAAAAATGCGACGTTAAAAGCCGAGTACAAAATAAGGTCAAAAATCCGATGAATGCAGGGCCTGGTAACAGCCAGGTTTAAGACTGAATTTAAAGTCGGAATTAATGCCACGTTAAGGCCAAGTTAAAATCTATTTAAATGGCAGCACTTAGAGTTGGACCTGAAGCCTAGAAGTCAGGTTCTTATTCGACTTGAAATCCTGATCATAGCCAGATGTTAAGCCATACTGAACGTCAGGCTTAAAGTTAGGTTTGTTTAAAGCCGAGTTGGGATCCACTTTATGCCCGCTTAAAGGCATGTTTAATACCAAGCTAAAGCCAAATTGATGACAACTCCTCAAATCCACTCACCAGCAACTGTTGTCAGCAATGAACTTAGACCGATTAGGGCAATGGCCCAGAGCTCTGTTGGCGTTTTCATGGCTCAGACGCAGAAAGAAGCTGTTGACCGCGAACCGCGCGCGTGTTAACTGAAACCAATCGCCAGGTGCTCCGCAACTTTTATGGCCAAGAACCCACAAAGAAAGTCGACGAAAAGACGCCCGTTTTGCATATGCAAAATTGTCGACAAAAACGTTTTACACTCGCTTGACCCTTGACTGAGCCGCGACCACAAATGGGTCAACGGCCATCTGTAACCGGTTCTGGGCACAAAAATCAAAGCTCGGCTTCAAACTTTGTCTAGAAAACAAAACAATTCAATATATTTAAATGCGCAGCGCTGGTTGTGTCATCAGCAGCCGTTGGGCTGTCTGTATCTGTGGCAGCAGATGTAGCTGTAGGTGTATCTGCAAATGTATCTGTATCTGTATATGCAAATGTATCTGTAGCTGTATCTGTGACTAAATCTAGTTGGCGATCCGCCTCATTGTTGACCTCATTCCCATATGGTTCTTTATGATCGTAGCTGCGTCCGCCGATGCACACCTGTTGTTGTTGTTGTTGTTGTTGTTGTTGCTCTCCGGCGTTGCCCGATTCACTTTCGCTCACATTCGCAGTTATCACATCGTAGATAAACACGCCAATCAACGCCTGGCTCAGGCCCAGCGCATAGCCGGAGACTGCCGCGAATCCACTTCTTATAGAGCGTCCAGCTTCCTGCTCCTGCTGCTGCTGCAGCTCATGAATCTGCTGCAGCTGTCTGCCTAAAATTGAGCACAAAATGTTTCAGTTCATGCTCCTCAACTGATTTCGTCAGCCAAATTCACCTGTAACTGTTGCCGTTAGGCTTAAGCTCACAAAGCAGAGCAGCAGAGTTAGTTGCGGCGGCATCTTCAACCATTTGCTGCTCATCCGACCGAGAATACGTAATTTATATGGCAGTCCGATTTTTGAGAATTCATTTGCAAGTTCATTAATCATAAGGCAGAGCCCCCGCTTATAAGCCTACAATTAACAAAATTCCCCCCCAGAGAGACTTTCTTACAGCTTTCACGTTTAGCAGAACTCAAACTAAGCGCAAAAATGGCAGTTACCGACTATGATATACCCTTTCAATATTATTAAAAAAACAATCTTAAAATATTTACAATAATAATAATACTCATATCTAAAATAATAATAATAATAATATATAATAATTAAAATAAAATCATAAATAAATAATTATTTTAAACCCCATTCTAAGCTTCTGGCTAAGAACTTGAAATACCATTAAAATATACAGACTCAGCTGAACTGAGATTATAACATTTTTTAGAGTATCATCTAAAACGTTAAAACAAACTTATTTCATTATTTGAAGAAGGGGATTAACATTCATTTACCTGAGCTTGAGGGCATTTAAACTATAATTATAATATTTATTAATTAATCCCGCATGCGTGAAAAATCGCGAAATTCATATATAAATGTTAAACTCAAATATCCTATATAGACAGCTCAAAATTTGCCAGCCCCATAACTCGGTCAAAACTCAACCAATTTGCATAAGATTTGGCTTTTTGTTCATGGTTTAGCCTGTAGATCAATTTGGCATCTATTCAGTTTTCGTATTATATAATTTGCAAAATATTTCAGATGTATTTTAAAATGTGTTTTATTATTGGCAGAAGAAGCTGTTCGCATCTCTAGAAGGTCTCTCAATACGTCATCTTCAACATTTGTGTAGAAATTCTTAGTCACGGCTTTCTGTGTGTTTCTTTTTAGATCCCTCCTTAAAAGAGCGTCTAATATACTTAGTTGGCATTTGTTCTCCATTTGTATTGATAAAAAAAAGAGTCTATTGAGGCAACTGTGTTCTCGAGTGCTGAGCAAGTCGAGAGGGTTCTCGGCCCTTGACTTTTACCTACCCACTTATTGTGCCTTCTTATATAAGTCACATATTTTGGCTATCATTGAAGACCTTTCAAAAAAAGAAAACCTCTTGTTCTTTTTATTTGTTTGGCAAACAAAAATATTAATATTTGTGATTGCAGTGAGCTGTGGCAAACGGAAACCGAACCATGTCAAAAGGTAACATCCACCACCCGCCCGCACCCCGTCCTCCTCGTCCCTCGTTGCCATACGAGCATTTTCCTGCTTGTTAGCATTCTTTTCTTTTATATTCTTTTTTGGCTACTTATAAGCTAACATTTGGCTTTGTTGCAGCTGCAAGTACTTATTAAGCCATAAGCCGCTTTCATGGCCAGACAACTAACTGCACGAGTTCTCAACTGGGTCTAGAGTCGTGCAGCATATTGTATATCCCATTTGAGTGGCAGCCCCATTATGCCCCTTCCACGCCCCTCCCTTGGGGGCGTTGCATTTTTTATTTGGCCACGTACAAGTTTCGGAATAGCTGTTAACTGCTGCATAAAAACTTTTGCCCGGCAGCTTTGTCAGGCGTTTCGGCTTTTATAACGCAACGGCTTTAAGCCAATGTTTCGTTCGCGTTGCGTCTGCCAATTGCCAAGGCATTTCAAACTTTGGCCGCTCCCACCCCCAAGGATGGGCGTGACAATTTGGGCGTTGTGGCAGACAAAGTGTCAGGCGATGCGCTATCTCTTTGGCCGCATAAATAACAACAAGTAAAATTGTTGGCCGCGCACTGAAACACGACTGCACAATACTCTGTTTACAGTGTGAGAATGAGGTGGCCTTCAAGCTGTCAGACTGGGCAGTGACTCTCAAACTGAGATTAGGCAAGGGGAATTACGGCTCTGTATGGGAAATGCAGGCTTGTATAACTTCGGTGTTTATAATCTGATATACATCAAATTATCAGAGCTGAAATATGGGATAGAAAAAAACGTCTATAGTAAGGCGCAAGGCTCTACCCTTAAGAGGAAGTTTAGAAAAAGGAATTTATCCAAAAAGTAATCGATTTTTATTATGTTTATGCTATACAAGAAGCTACAGACCAAGTTTCGTGTATCTTGCTTTGTCATTTTTCTCTAGCCATGTTAAAAATCCTGTCTCAACATCGATATTTATCGATGTTATGCAAATGGAAGATCTCGAGCAACGATAACAAACACTTTCAGCTTTTGGCAAAGGACAAAGTATATTAGAAGTCTCTAGCTATGGCTAGTTCGAATGATTTGGTCGGAGCTGCTTTCTACCTCAAGCTACATACATTTGAAAATTTTCTGGCTGGCAATATGCCCGTTTAACAAGTCGTGTACAGTGTATTGAGAGATAAGTGCAACAGCTGCGGCGCAACAAGTGAAACGCATCGAATGCCAAGTTGGCTGCGCACTTCAGCAATGCCAATGCCACATAAGCATCAACATCAACAACACCATTAGCAACATGTTTGCAATTTTGTTGTCTCGCATGTTGCATGCTGCGCCCCAGGCATAACACCCTCTCACATTCCTCTTGCCCCCCTCCACTCTGCTTTGTTCAGCACACGCCCAATTGTTTGTGATTTACGCACACTGCGCTGCGCTCGGGCGCACAACATCATTTGCAGCTCATTAATCAGCTGCTGCTGCTGCTACTGCTGCCGCCACAAGCTTGTCAAGCAGTCGCCGAGCTGAAGCTGAAGCTGAGCAGGCTTCTGGTCGTAGGCATGCCACAACGTGCGGCATAATCGGCTTTGCCTCATACTTAACGAACCACCAAAAATATGTATATACCATAAATATATTTATACAGAATTTTCGCAAATATTTGCGCTGCGCTACAAAACCGATTGAGACTTCTGCCCGTTTTGGCTTCTGATCTGACATGCACTGCGATGCCATGCATAATACCTAGTGCTCAAATGTAATAAAATATGTACTTTCAGCAATCTGATAATATTATTAACTTTTCTTGTTCAGGCCGCGTCAATGTTATTGATAATAAGACCTTGATTTATTCGCTCAGAAATGAAAAGCAGAACAAAAACTAATTATACTAGGCTTGCGTTATAAAGCTACCTCCATTAAAATATATAACTGTGGGAACTGGGAATTCAACCCTCCTTGGTGGAATGCGGGGTTAAGGGTTTTGTTGGAGAGATTTCGACCTCAACCTCATGCATGAAAATCAATTCGAGTGTGTTCCCTCTTTTCGACGAATCAACTCCTAAGTGAAAAGATTTTTTGCTGTCAAAAACTCTAAAGAAGAACTTGATAAATACGAGTTTCAGCGATTTTGGAAATCCAACGCAACAGGGGAAAACAGATGGAATGATTATATGCAACCCGTTTATATCGATTTATATCGATCGTTGAAAATCTTTATGAAAATTGAGTCGTAATTTCACACCTATCGTTAACTCTACTTCTAAGTGTAAGAAGTGGGTAACCGATTATTTGGCTTCCAGTTTCGTCCGATACATGAGAACTTGATGATTACGTGTTTCAATGATGCTGAAAATTCCACGCCAAGCTGTGGAAAATTGGCGCAAATAGATTGTGTGCAATCTTCATGCTTACTATGTAATCAGCTTCAAACTCATTTTCTAACATCACTATGAAAATTCATTTTATTTTCCGAATACAAACCGGATCTCTAAAAGGCTATGCACATTTCTACAAGGGTATCTACGGTGCGGGGCTTGGTGCAGTAGAGCACCTTTCTGTTTCCATATTTTTCGTTTTATGGCGAGCAGCTCTTATCTGGCCATTGTCTTTTATATCTGTCCGCTGATTTAATAAACCATCTGTGTTGCGTTCTCATCTGCGCGAAACACTCGAAAAAATGCGCAACATTATGCAAGTAGCAGAAGAATATTCATTTACCTTAACATACCCTATAGCCAAAAAATGTTTGGGGAGAGGCATATTAAAGTGGATAGAGGTATGTGACAGGCAGCATGGATTATTTGTGGAACTGAAGGGAATATATATTGTATATGGTATATTTTTGGCAAAAACATAAATTCTCATAGATAAACAGCCTTAAAATCTGGCACGAAATCTAAATTCTAGAAATAATATAAAAATATATGTTTATGTAAAAGAAAGTGCGAGCTATAAATGCATAGTAAGTATATATATGTGTATATATGCTACCCGATTTTGTTTATAAGAACAGGGTATCTACTACGCGCAGCTTACTCGCCTGAAGCCAGCTTCAGTGGTTTGTTGCTTGGGTTTTATGTTGCATGCCTCAGTGGCTTTTATGCTGCAGCAGGCCAAAAGAGCATGCAACGCCGAGTCGTGGCCGGAAACTGTGGCGTCCAACGACGGACGTGGGCATATTTCAGCAGCAAGAGATAAAACAGGCGTGATGATAACACTTTGAGTGGGCGGGCCCAAGGCTGTTGCAGCAGCAGCAGTAGCAGTCGGCAGTCAGCAGTAACTCCTGCTCGTTACCCACTCTTTCACATTAAGCGCATTTATGCATGCAATTTTTTGATATAACGAGTACTGTGAGTATTACGAGTGAGTATAACGAGTACTCAGTATCTGTATCGCTGATAAGTTTGCAGCCAGGCTTTGATGGCCGGCACATTCAGCTTTTGATGACGCCCCGACCAAGTTTATATATAAAAAATGTACATATATGAATATTGGCAATCAATGCAGCCATTTGGGCATTTATTGCCAAATTGCCATAAGTTGCATTATGAGTTATGGCCCATTGATTTGTGCGCTTTTGTGCATCGCTCTCGTAATCATAATGTTTTAATTTATGATATACTTTATGCCCCGCAGGACTTGAGCACTTGCCGCCGCTTAGTTTTGCTCCCATCTTAAACTATGCCCATAAGAAAGCGTTGAACTGTCGGCTTCTCATCAGAGTGCTAAAAATACTTGAGTGCGGGATATGGATTCATTAAATACCCTACCAAACAGCCCTATTTCTGTTAAAAGTCTTAAAATTCTTTTAAATTCAGGTCAAGAATTAAAAGCAAGGAATTTCTGATAGGAACTTAAACTTTGCAATTTCAGTATGTATAGTATGTATAGTATGTATAGTATGTATAGTATGTATAGTATGTATAGTATGTATCGTATGTATAGTATGTATAGTATGTATAGTATGTATAGTATGTATAGTATGTATAGTATGTATAGTATGTATAGTATGTATAGTATGTATAGTATGTATAGTATGTATAGTATGTATAGTATGTATAGTATGTATAGTATGTATAGTATGTATAGTATGTATAGTATGTATAGTATGTATAGTATGTATAGTATGTATAGTATGTATAGTATGTATAGTATGTATAGTATGTATAGTATGTATAGTATGTATAGTATGTATAGTATGTATACTATGTATATTATGTATACTATGTATATTATGTATACTATGTATAGTATGTAAAATACGTGTTTATGAGTGTCTGACCAGCAGTCGGAAGGTTGCTGGCTCAAACTCAGCAGCTATTTTTATATGGCGAATGCGAAGGCGATCCATATCGTTAAGGTCTTTAATGTCTCTTGTACTCCCTACCAAGCCAATAACTGCTTTAAAACCCATGGTCGTGTTGGAATTCTCATGGTTTTTAAAATTGTTAAATCCAAAAAACTGCGTTTCAAATTAAATTAATTTAGAAGCGTTTCTTTCATTTATATAAAATTCCATTTGCGTAGGGTACAAATTGCAACGAAAAGAACTGCCAAAATATATATATATATATATAGAGACGAAAACCAACTGGGGTCAAAGTTTAATTGTGAGAACGAACATGCGTGGCCGGCGTTTGCAACATAAATCATTCTTTATTTCAAGCCGGTCAGACACACAGACACACACACACACACACACACACTCGCACACACACACGCTTTAATAATGAATGGTGTTGGCCCCGGCGAGCATTAACACCTACCTTGTCGGTGTGGCAAGGCGAGTGCGTGCCACCGAATGTTGCTAACAAATCAAGACTGTTGGGCAACGGAATTGTTTTTCTTTGGCTCGTGTGAGATACACTGTAATTAATTATGGTGTTATTTAATTTAATTGCGTGTGTGGCATTTAGACGCAGTCAGTTGGCAAGTGCGCACAAATGGTTGGCCTATTAGCAGGCGCTGCCTTTAAAATACACGCAACACACACACACACACACACTCGAATGGAGGCCCGCCTGCGGCTAGACAAATGTGTTTTCATGTTTGGCAAGCAGCTCAAGCATTTGTCATGGTGCATTTAGGCCGCATGTGTTTGCTGCTTATGAGTTTGCCGCCGATGATGATGATATAAAAATTATGCTGCCAACCTGCTGTGCTCCACTGTGCGTATACGCATTATAAGCTCATTTGTAGCGCTAAGTGCGAGAGTTTAACTTGCATAAGAAATACATGAGCTGGAGTATTTTATTGTTGTTCTTCTTGCCATTTTAAGTGTAATCCATATACAAGAGTTTCCTCCTGACTGACTGAATAGCTGCTGAAAAGCGTTTACCGCTTCGAACTAACAAGCAGCAGCTCAAATTTAGCACAACTTTCAAGTTTCATATGGAAATGCAACAAAAAACTAAGAATATAAAATAATATTGAATTAACAATTAAATTCAATTAATTATTTAATTGCTAGATTATTTAATTAATAAAAGCGGGAGGTTGCCAGCTCAAAATCAGAAGCAACTTTTTATATGGAAATGCAATAATGAATTTTATTTATTTAAATAAATTATTTATAAATGCAATAACAAGTAATTAATAACAACAACATTTAAATTTCCCTGTTTTGGATTTTTAAAGCTTCTTTTGGGGCGTCAATTTGTATATTAATATTTTTACCATTTGCATACTTAACATTATTCATTTGAGCCGGGCAACGCCGCTTAATTTCGTCTAGTCCATAATATTTCAAGCCTGCCTGCACATTTTTGTATATTTATAGGTCGCTGTCCCCTTGTTTTTTTTCCTATGTCGGACTCAAACTAACAAGTTTACTGTTTGCTTCAATAGAGTCCACAGACAAGGGATAAATTTTGCAATTGTTTTTGTTGTTGTACTTCTTGTTTTGGCATTTTGGACTCACATGGATCAGTTAACGCTTGGCAAAGTGACAGCCAAACGACAACAACAGCAACAGCAGCAGCCCAAATAGGGCCAAATCAACACTTTGCTTCAAATCACAGAAAGAACAACACTTTTGATGCGGGTCATGTGGAAAATTGGGGTTGCATTTTCCGCTAAATGTGTACATGTATATATATATATATATGTATAAGTATCTATTTTTTTACTCGCATGCTGGCATTTTAAATGAACGCTAATTGAATCAAACCCAGAAATGTTTTCGTTGCCGTTTGTCAGCCTGTCAGTTAGCCAGTTTAGTCAGCTGTCACATGTGCAAATTTGTTAAATAAGTTTCTGACACGGCCAAAACCCCATGAATTAGCACTCGACCAAACCAAACTTGGTCATTAAGTATTGAAGGGTCCACCAGAAACAGTGCTCAAATTATTATAATTATTGCTGCAACTCGAGAGCTCTTCAGTTTCGTTCATCATTCATTTCGGCTCATTAATGATTGTCTTCAGTTCGGAATATATGCTGGACTATGATAGACATTTTCCTTTAACACGTTTCGAATAATTGCTTATTGATTAATTGCTTGACTAAATGACGCATGACGCCTACTTAGTCAGCCTAACTATTATAAATACAATTGTTTACTTAACTATATATTTATCTGCTTCAATTTTCATATTTCCGTCGCTTCCAATAAAGCTAAAAGCCTTTTCACCATGTTTGCCAGTCCCTACATTGTCTCTTTAGCTTATCTGATTAATTCCGAAATGTGGCTTAGCTCTTAAATCAAGCTGATAAAAGCTGTTTCTAATGCTCTTTAAACTAAACTTTATTCATTATATTCCATTTAGCTTGAGCTTTAGTCAAATAATCAGATTTAATGTTTGTTTAAACTACGCTCAGTGGATTAGAACTTTCCGATAATAAAATTAATTATTATTTCAGCATTTTTTTAGCTGCACTTATTGTGCATATGTCACATTTCGTTTCATTGAAGTGAAAAGATTTAACTAATAAATATTTCAACTAAAATAAACATATTCTTGTAAGCATTAAAAAACAGACTGCAGTGGGCCGTAGTTCGAATACCCTTTTTGCAAATAAGCAATATATATTTCTACCTAGGCATACAAGGGTATTTTTTCTACAAAAACTGAATCGTTTATGAACAATATATAATATATTAAAAACCACAAAACATTTACAAACATTTATTATTAATTTTTAGTTACATTTATATTTATTTCAAACTTTTTTCATGGTTTTCCGCAGGGTATTCTTTTGTTATAATAATTTTAAAAAAAATATTATGCATGTTATTTCAATTGTTTATCTGCAGAGTTAGCGGGCCGTGAAATCAACAGTTGAGCTAAAAAAAAAGAACGTGTTGTGCGCAGTCAACTGGTGAGCCAAAGCGTGCAACAACAATTTAATAACTATTGCGCTTTTTTCTTCAGTTATTGTTGTTGCTTTTGTTGTCAGTCGTTAATTTGTCGCACGCCTAATTAATTTTACACATTTTTTTTCTTGCCGTTTGTTGTTGTTAGTCAGCCCTTTGGGCCCTTCGGGCTCATAAATATTTAATGCAAAATAATTAACACACCCGCGCGCAGAGGGAGCTGCCCGGCTGGCGGCCAAGGGCATGATTGATTGCCTCCTGCTGCCCGTGGACAATCATAAAATTTTCGTTAATCAAGTTTAATTAATTAAGGCAGACAAAATGGCGTCGCCGGCGCCGGGCGTAATGACAACGCCATACCGACTGGCATATCCATGTCAATATTTCCGCTTTTGCCCAGCCGTAAATTATGCAATACTTTTTGCCTGCTGGCAGAAGCAGTTACCGTTAACGTTTCGCCGTGCCCATGGTCATGGGCATGGGCATGGGTGTGGGCGTGGGCGTAGGCGTAGAGGTGGGCGTGGCAGTGGTGCACGTGTCGCCATCGCTTTGGCATCATCAACTTCTGTCAGCTTCGTCAGCGACTTTTGGAACAGCGCCAGATCCGATGACAGTGGCCATAATCCCACGGATTACATTGTTTAATTTAAGCCACGAGCCATCAGCCGCCATCAGCCGCCATCAGCCGCCATCAGCCACTAGCCAACAACTACAATTACCGTTAGTTCATTATCATGGGCGCATTGATTTATCATATTTCTGCCGGAGGGTTTCATAATATTAAAACAAATGAAAACCTTTTAAATATGACTTAATGAGTTGTATGTAATGCATTCCAAATGCATATGCTTTACATAATATCAGATGTCAGGACTCAGCCAGCCGAGAAAACAAGAGTGCGCCAATCGGGCATGCCCGACTAAGAGATACCCTGACCGTGGCGCTGAGCTGCGATTACATATGTACACACTCGCAAGCAAGCATGTTGGAAGCTATAAACTTCAAGCTATGCTTAAAAACCCAATCTTAAAATTGTTCGTGCTGCTCATAGGTTATTCACATAGACGGACATTTCGATCAAGAATGTATATATATTTTATGTGGTCATTGGGCCTGTCTCCAGCCTGTTACATACACTGCACAACGTCAATATACCCCTGTTTATCTATTTTCAATGGATTGAGTGTATAATTAGTCATGCATTGAAAACAATTCAATCGCAACCCTCAACTTTCATATGCCACATTCATAATAGTAGCTTGATAACTCTGCAATTGCTTTACGTCCAGTTTAAACTATGCGCCCTTTTCAATTGATGACAAAAAATTTGAAGTTATTTGAATGGCCTGAGCACGGGGTATTGTCGAGCCAAGCACTTCCGACTACGACAAGCTTTTTAGAATAAATTGTTAATAATGGAATTCAATTTAAAACAAAATAAGTATTAATGCTTTCGTTCATGTTGTGATGTTTGATATCTCTTTGAATCATTGGCAAAGTCAAGTGATCACAGAATCAAGAGGCTCTTGAAATAGGTAAACAGACAATCATTTACCTCCAGCCTCCAAATTATATAATTATGTTAACTTCATTGTTTACAAAATTAGTACATTCTGTAAATAAGTGAGGTAGGCTCAGCTTTCACTCCAACGATAATTGCCCAGCAATGAAAATTATATTGTTAGCTCGAAAAACAATTAACAGTGCAATGCTATTAAAAACCCGTTAAATTTCGATTATGTATAATATATACATATAATTAGGGCTGTTATATTGAGGGAGTTATGTTCATTTCACAAATTCATCCAGTTGTAAGAATGCATTTGCCATTAGGAGTTATACTCTGCCTCTCGCATTTCTCGCAAGTGGTAAAACTGAGAAAGATTTGTAAAACTGTTATCAAATAATAAGCATAGAAATTTTCTAGTGCGGTGACTCCCTGATAGTGTATAGGTCCACAAATATAGAATGCTTTCCCGATCCCGCATTCGCGGTAAACTCGACATGCCGCATAAAGGCTGTCAATTGGAATAAAGCGGTTGCCCAAATGGACTGTGATCTCATTTCACCTTTGGCAAACACATCGGTAAGCAGAGAAACACATGTATAAACCAGTTTAAAGGGTTCGATCACACAGGTGCAATTAGAGCTGTTTAAGAAGAGCGATAACAATCGATATCATCCCTTTCTGGTCAATGTGACCGTGAATATGTGCGACGTCATGTCCAAAAGGAATTTCATGCCCTACGGAACGATATTTTGGAAAGTAATCAAGGAACACACGAATGTGAATCACAGCTGCCCAATTAGGGTAAATTGGTTCAGTTTATTTAAAAGCAAATATTATCAAATGTTTATTCGTTTAGCCGGGACATCTAATAGCAAGAAATCTGTACATTGACGAAAGCTTTTTGCCCAGATTCCCTTTGGGTTTCTATCAAACTTCCTTAAAAATCATTGAGAACTACCTCGACCAGCCCAACAGATCTGTTGGCGTTATCAAGTATTATTTTCAAGTTAAAGAAATGGTCAAAACAAACAAAAGGGGATAAGATTAAGCGATATGGCAATAAGGAGAAATGCCAGAGTGCTCGACATTGAAACACCCTATAAAAAAAACATAACTCATTTGTAATTGGTGCACAAAACAAGAAGGCGCTTACTAAATGCCATCTATACAAAGTTAAGTTTAGGTTATATACGACTAAGGTATATATCAAATTAAATTTAATTACTTTTACACACCAAGCCTTTTATACTTATTCCCATCATTTGTGGTTAGATATTGTATCATTCCGATTAAGAGAAATTAAAAGTATTTGTTCGGGCAGCGCAATGTAAAATAATATTGGTTTGATTATAATATTAGTATAATTATGTACATTGTGTAAGAACGTGAGGTAGGCTCAGCTTTCACTCTAACAATAATTGCGTCGCTATGAAAATTATATTGTTAAACCGAAAAACAATTAACAGTGCAATGCTGGCTATTAAAAACACGTTAAATTTCAATTATATATCTGTACATAAAGATATATATGTAAATACGTATGGCCCATTTGCCTAATTCAGCCAGTTGTAACTATGCATTTACCATTTGTGGTTATTCTCTGCCTCACACACCTCTCGCAAGTGGTAAAGCCTTGAGGAAATTTCTTAAATCTTTTATCAAATAACTTGCAAAGATTTCTTATAGAGAGCTGATTCCCAGATAGTGTACAAATCCACAAATATAGAATGCTTTCCCGATCCCGCATTCGCTGTAAATTCGACTTGTCTCATTAAGGCTGTCAATTGGAATAAAGCGGTTGCCCAAATGGACTGTGATCTCATTTCACCTTTGGCAAATACATCGGTAAGCAGAGAAGCACATGTATAAACCAGTTTAAAGGGTTCGATGATCACACAGGTGCAAATTGAAGTGTTTAAGAGGAACTATAACAATCGATATCATCCCTTTCTGGTGAATGTGACTGTGAACATGTGTGATGTCATATCAAAAAGAAACTTCATACCGTACGGCACGATGTTTTGGAAAATACTCAAGAAACACACGAATGTTAATCACAGCTGTCCACTTTTGGTAAAATGATTAAGTTTTCTTGAAGAACTTTTATCAATTATTTATTTCTATCCAGCCGGGACATCTAATTGCCAGAAATCTGTACATTGATGAAAATATTTTGCCCAGATTCCCTTTGGCCTTCTATCAAATTTCCCTGAAGGTCATTGAGAATTACGCCGATCGACCAAGCAGATCTGCTGGCGTTATAAAATTCTACGTTCAAGCTAAGGAAATGGTGAAAACAAAAAAGAAAAAAGGGAATAAATGAAGCAATATAAAAAAATATGGAGAAATGGGAGTGCACGAATTTGATACAATCTACACACAATCATTAACTGGGGTTTGGCGTTTGCCGTTGTATTTATTTATATTAAGGCAATATCAAGGCTAAATACCATTTTAGTATTATGAAACTAGAATTTTATAGTTCAAGTTTAGAACTATTTAAAAAGTAAGCCTTATGTTAAGCGATCTCTTGCGACAAGGAAATGCGATTATCTTTTAACTGTGTTAAAAGATAGACGTTTCAGACAACTTCGCGATTCCTGTGTAAGCACACTTTGTGCTTTGAGGTAGAGATGGGCACGTGTCGGGTTTTTATACCCTGAACCCATTAAAAATGGGTAAAAGGGGTATTATGTTTTTGTGCAAAATCCAAATGTATGTAACAGGCAGAAGGAAGCATCTCCGACCCCATAAAGTATATATATTCTTGATCAGCATTAATAGCCGAGTCGATCTAGCCATGTCCGTCTGTCCGTCCGTCCGTATGTATGAACGCATGGATCTCAGAACCTATAAGAGCTAGAGGCAATTTTAGATGTAGGTGCTCCTAGTGCCTGCGCAGATCGAGTTTGTTTCCGATGAACGATAACTTGCCCCGTTTCCAAGTAATCGATCAAATTTTATATCGAAATCCCGATTTTTAAGCAATTTTGGTAAATAATAAGAGCTAGAGTCACCAAACTTGACATGTAGCTTCTAGAAAAGTATATATATATCGATTATCTTTCATTTTATACCTATCGCCACCTCCCCGCTACTCTCTATCTATAAGCGCGCGCTGCATTTGGTGTTGGAATATGAGGGCTCAGGGTATCCCCTAGTCGGGAGCTCCCGACTAGAACCTTCTACTTGTTTACTATTTAACAAGTAGGTCTTACCTTGTATTCGATTTTGACTGCACCTCGCGGTCGGTTGGGCGGGAGGTGGGATGCAGTACTTTGCATCGGAATTCGAGCGAAAAATAAACCCTACATAATCATCTCTGTACATTTTTATATTATTTTTTTTACTATATTTCCGGATGTCATAAGCAGTCAGTCTGGCGCTTAGAGACAGACGCAAATTTGTGAAATTAATATAAAATATTATTGCGCAGAGACGCGATATTTTCGCATCATTAAATATTTCGATTAAAAACACATTTAAACCGAAAATCAATTTATATATATATAACATATCAGTTAGATCAATTCGAATAGTTGGCAGTTGTCGCAATGTACCTTCCGCTGACAGTTATCGCGTGCCTCGTGCTGCTCGGGAGAGTGGTAAAGTGAAATGAGATTTATTCAATGGATTGTTCAAATATTATAGGCACATTATCTTTTATAGTGCACCGATCCGAAAGTTGTGTATAAATTGAAAAACATCGAGTGCATCGCCAATCCGAAACGCGTCGAGAACATCTCCTGCTCCATCAAGGCCATCAATTGGAATAAGGCAGTCGCCCAAATGGACTGTGATCTCATTTTGCCATTGCGTAATCCGTCGGTAAACATAGCTAGGCGTTGTCTATACCTAAAATTCGTTTTGAAATGAACATAACTCAACTTGCAGATCGAATTCGCAGTGCTCAAAAAGAATAATAACAACCAATATCATCCGTTTCTGATCAATGTTACATTCAATGCGTGCGATATGCTGTCCAGCAGAAAGTTCCTGCCCTACGCACCGATTGTGCGTAAAGTAATGAAGATCTATACGAATGTGAATCATACTTGCCCCATCACGGTAAAATGCAGCTAATAATCCCAGACTTGCGTTGCACTGAGACATTTTTTGATCCACAGAATCATCTGATTGCACGGAACTTGAACATTGATGAGACTTTTCTGCCGACTTTCCCTTTAGGCTTTTACGCCTTTTCCATTCAAATAGCTGAGAAATTCGCAGACAGGCCCAGCGACTCCATTGGTCTCATCAAGATTTATTGCCAGGCCATGGAAGTGGTCAACATTAAACAAAGGAAGAAATTCAACAATTCAGCTATAATTATGCCGAGCATTTAATAATAATAGGGTTAATCAATTAATTAGTATGGAAGTGGAAATTAAAGGGATGCGCATTTATTTTTATAGTTTATTTTATTTATGAAATTTTAAAAAATGTATGTATTATGAAAGGAGTGGAAGGAGAACCCTTGCTTTGCCTCCAAGCTGCTTCTGCTTTGAGACTGTCGATAACAAAACTTTTCTTTGCTTTACGATATACAAAAAGGTATCCTTGAATGCCGTGCTTATCGACCAATTCAAAGTTCGATAGTCCTATATATTCCTAATGATGGCAAAATATGTTTATATACCAAAGCGCAAAAGGATTTATTAATTTTGTATACCAAAGGAGAAACTACAAACCAAGTTTTGTTTATCAAGCTCGCTTAATCTTCGAGTTATGCTTAAGAAACTGCGTCTCAAAATCGATATTTATCGATATTATAGAAATGGAACGTAAAAAACCATACTGATTTTCCAGCTATAAGCAGGGTATTCTGCAGTCGGTTGGACCCGATTGAGTTGTCTGATCACAGATATATATCATTAACATGGAATATGACAATTAGCTATTAATTAGATGATTATCTATGCACGCACAAGGATTGCGAGCGCCAACACGATGTCAGTCAAAGTTTGTTGAAGCGTCGACCGAGCCTGACCTCGACTTGATTTATTCAACGCATGGCCATTTTCTATTGCTTTCCGGAACCGGAAACGCTGTACGAATGCGTGAGTCTCATTAGCCGGCTGCAGTTCGCCGTGTGCTGCAGCGGCTTCTTTGAGCGCGGCGGTCGGTTTGTGATGAACAAATGGACGCGACTCTATTCGCTGAGCTGCGCCTGCCTGGCCGTGCTGGGCCTGGCGGGCACGGTGCACACCCTGCTGCAGAACCAGTTGCTGCGGCAGCGTGTGCTCCGGCTGGACAAGCTGGTTCTGAGCATCATGTGCCTCGAGCTGGTGATCTCGACTCTGGTCTTTCTCTTCACAATGCTGTCGCTGCAGGCGTGGGCGCAGCGACATCTGCGCATCTACCAGCGCCTGGCCGAGCTGGACAAACAGCTTATCGGGCATTTTGGAGCACGGCTCAACTATGGCAAGCTGCTGCGCAAGCACTTGCTAGTGCTCTCCATGGTCGCCGTGCTGTACTTTGGCGCTGTGAACACGGGACTGGCACGCCTGGCCGAGGGTCATCAGCTGGGCATTGTGGTGCCTGCCGCTTTGTGCTACCTGATCATAACAAGCGGACCGCATTTGACGGGCTTTGTGCACATGAGCCTAGCTGAGCTGCTTGGAATACGGTTCCGCCTGCTGCAGCAGCTGCTCCAGCCGCAGTTGCTCCATAGGCGCTATGGCCGGGAGCCACAGCTGCTGGAGCGACGCGTACGCAGCCTGGTCGATATGGTCAAGGAGCTGCACTATCTGATACAGGAAATCAATGGGGTCTACAATCTCAGCTTATGGTCGGCCATGGCGCACGACTTTACGCTCAGCACCAGCGAGCTCTACATCATATTCGGGCGATCCAACGACAACAACAACAGCAATAGCAAAGAGCCGGCCGACGACACGGGCCTCATGCTGCTCGGATTTCTGTCCATCTGCCTGCTGGTGCCGTTCTACAAGATGCTCATTGGGCCAGTCTACTGCAGCCACAGCGTGGACGAGGGACGCAAGTGTCTGCATTTGCTGGAACAGCTGGATGATTGGTTTCCGGACAGCGTCGCCATCAGGCAGCTGGTCGAGTCCATTATGCGCTGGCGTTTACAGTTCAAAATCGAATTCACCAGCGGCACGAGCACGGTGCTCAACAAGACCGTGATTACGCTGGTGAGTGTGCCGCTCGTCATGGTCCGGCTGGTCCGCCTAAACTTTCAGTACACTTTCAGTACACGTCCATTGTGTTCAACTATCTGCTGGTGCTCATCTCATTTGCCATGACACAGAAGCTGGGCGAGCAGGTGGAACAGCAGAAAATCGCACTGCAGGATTGGATAGGCATTTAATGGGGAGAGATGGCCGCGGGCCGTCCTCGGGCCTCGAAATTTATTCGAGTGTGGGGCTAGGAGAGGCCAGGATAAAGCCCAGGCACCTCAATCATTGAATACTCTCTGAATTTTGCACCTTATCTTAGTCAATCTCAACCTATCGATTCATCAATAAATATATCTGTATATCGCAGCTAATGTCATCTATATCTCGAATTATCGATATCATTCGCATTATTATTATTAGCTAAGCTCCGATAGAAGTGAGGAAATTATAAAATTAAAATTTTATAAAGAGGTGTATCATATTTTTTGGGCCGCGTGCTGGACCAAGGAGAGCTTTTTTTATTTTTCGAAATATGGCCCGCGTCCATCTCTAGTTGGTAGCGCGTTTTGCTGCCGTGTTGCATATATCATTAGCTAAATTAATTTACGGCTCGTTAACATAGAAACTCCATAAATATGTCAGCGTGCCCCAGCGGACGGGCCGCCCGTTGCAATCAGGCAGCGGCAACAACTGGGTAAGGTCCCGCCTGCCCGTGCTGCCCGCTGCCTCCTGGAACTGGCTGGACTGCACCCAGGAGGCGGTCGCAGGCTAATGATTATAATGTTTGTCGTTTATTTTATTTGAATTTTATGCAAATTAAGCGAGTCGCTGCCAAGCAGCCAGCCAACCAGCCGACGCCAGGCTTTATCAATGCGGCCAGCAGCCTACAGCTTTATTGAGCGTAAGTAGGGGAGTTGGGGGGCAGTGCCACGCCCACTGCTGACCACCACTTTGATGCTGTCGCTGCAGGGGAGCTTCTTCTCTAATTGTGTCTGCCTTTGGCAGTTTCTCCACTTAAATCCTTCTTTTGACAAACGTTTTATACATAAATATTGCACAATGCATGCAACAAAAAGTGCATGCGAAATTGTTTGTCATGCAATTCCTTTGGCCCATAAAAGTCGTGTACTTAGAGCACATTTATAGAAGGAAATATAACAAATGAAAAGCGGAATAGAAAGCAATTTGAGCAAAAAACGCATTTATCGACGCATTGTGAGGCAGGGCAAATTTAAGAGCATAAAGTTACGCCCCAAACATGTTATGTTAGCTTAAAATGTGGACGAAAAACTTGGCTCTTACAATTATATGCTGAATTAAACTATAGTCAAAATTAAGAGGGTTAAACAGTAAGCGATAAGCTGTCAACAATTTGGATCTATAAAATTGTTTCACATAATTATTTGAAAGGGCAATACGAAAGGAAGAGGCCCACATGAAACTATCGCCTATTGCCGTTTTTGTTGATCCAAATATCCTTTTTGCTATTATATCACATACAATTTGCTGCCGAAATAAGCCTAATAAATAGAGCTCATATTCATGTTGGGTGCATGGCATAAATCCAGATAACAAAAGCCGTCGCAATTCGTTGATTTTTGTTATGCGCTGTGCACAATTATTGGAAAGCTCTTAAAAAAATGAATATTATTGGGTCGTTCAATCGAATATTGTGAATGAGGACAGGATTGTTGTTGTTGTTGTTGTTGTTGTATGGAATTTATTGAGTGGGCGGCTGAGGAGCAGCTGGGCAAAAGGAAACCTCAAGTATTTATTGCAACGCATATTTTACGCCCATCAATGGCAATGGAGAATGGAGAAGCTGCAACATTCCCAATGACCATTGTCGTAATTGAATAAAATTTTTTCGCTCTCGGCATTCTTTTGTTTCATTACCATGCCGAGTTTTTCCCATTATTCCGTAGCCAAAACATTCCACTAGCTGCCGGCCTCCGGCTGACGACTGTTGGCTGTCGGCTGTCGGCTGACGGCGCTTAAGCATAATGCAATCATATATCGGCGATATAATTTGCCTTAATTGCTGCATGCCACGCCAAGTGGCATGTTACCATATTGAGGCGTTTTTGTGGCATTTCCAGAGCACAAGAAATAATCAAAAATTATTGCATGAGCCTAATTGCAAATTAATTGCGTGCACTTATGCCTTAATTACACTCTGATTTCTACAAATAAAAAGGCGCAATTAATAGAAAATTTCGACGGGTTCGCGTAAAATTGCAATTTTATAGTCGACTTTTTAGCATAGTAATTGGACGCATTTTAACTGCGACTATTACATGTAATAGTTATGGGAAAAACTTTCTACAAGTAATCGATTTGTAAAATAACACAAATATGTTAAAAGGAAACCGTGCTGTTAAATAAATGTTATTAATGACAATTTACACTTTAGCTATTAAATATTTTGATTGTTATGAGTTGCCATAAGACATAATAATTAACATAATAATGCGCTGTTAGGTATTACACATAAATGTTAAAGTGTGCTGTTAACCATCACATATAAATGTTAATGATCATTAATCATTACAGACATTCATTAAATGAGTGTCTACCGTTAAATACAATTGTATTTTATTAGAGTGAGCTGTTAGTCATGACATACAAATGTTAAAAGTTAACATTACATGCTTAACTTAAGAAAGTGCCCTGTTTAACATAACATAAAAGCGAATAATGAAAGTGAGCTATTAAACATAACACACAAATGTTATTGAAAATGCGCTGTTAAGCATAACATAGAAATGTTAATGAAAGTGCACAGTTTGTAGAGAACTACTTTGACTTCTAACTGACAGTTAGTCTCTTTTCAGCTGGCTTAACAGTACTTCAAGGATTACTTAAAATCATTTTATGAATTATGCACACATGAGTACATATGTATGTATACACACAGAGAGAATGGCTTATGCCGCTTGCACGTGACAATCTGTGCCAGCTGTAAAAGCTGGCACAGCTTTTGTAATGGCAAACCCGAACTCATAACAGCATTACCCGCTTTGCTCAACTAACTCATTTAAAAGTTTCACTAATAGCATGTCACACATGCAGCCGAGTGGGTCGTGTGCTTAGCCCAATTAAAATGTGGTCAGGTCTGGGCTGGGGCAGGAGAACAACTACTCCAAAGGGGTTGCATGCCACATGCCACATGCTGCCCGCATTAGAGCAGAGAACGGCATCTGTTCTATTTGATGCGCAGCAAAAGTAACTGCAACACAATGCGTTGCCGAGCATGTGACACCATTGTGCCCCGCTCGGCCTGGCTTTCATTTCATTTAAGTTTTCCTTCTCACTATTTTCCTTGCTCCATTTTATTATATTTTTTTTTTTTTTTGTCTTTTCACACAACTTAATTAGCAGACGGCGCATTTGAAATGCGTGCAGCGAGCACTTTTTGTCACACCTGCATAAGGTATGCGTATAGACAATGAAATGTTTAAACTGTGGATAAACCGCGCGCTAACATGGAATTAGGGTTAAGTTAAGTTAAGTTAAGGCAGCAGACAAAACGCTTCATTATAATTATGCGGCTCGGCGCATCGCGTTACACACTGCAACGTGTGCAACCGTTCTGCGGCGGGTGGCAAGGGGGTTTATATAAATCATCATAAAATACTCAGCTAATTAGTTTTATATGTTCTCGGCAAACATTTGCGAGCTGGGAAAATATTGAAATTAGCTTATTGACAAGTCAATCAAAGAGGCAATACCACACACACACACACACACGCACACGCACGCTCAAATGCATTTGCACGTCTCATATATTTGCATATTTCACTTAAAGTGTCAAGTCAAGGATATGCACACACACACACACACACACACACACGGACAGTTAGACAGACACAGGAAACATTTGCGATTGTCAACGACACTTGCAAATTATCAAAACTTTTGTGTGTTTGCCTTTCACACACACACACACACACGCACACACTCAATTTCCGGGCATGTCCTTTTTGACTTTTTCGGCACAAATTTATCAAAGCACAAAAAGCCAATTCAAATGCAAATAGACAAGCTCTCGACTCCGATTTGTTGGCTTGTCATATTATTTGGCAAAATATTTAAACAAATTTCTATGCAAATAGTATACCATTTGCCAATTGACTTGTCCAAAACTATTTATTTTTCTATTTTATTTGGCCAACACGAATTTTTGCTATAAATAATTGTCCGGATTCGATGTAGCATTTGCAGAAATTAAACCACTTTTGCAGCTAGTTTGCAGTTATTCGGAAAACTGATTACAAATATGCAATTCAAGCTGTTTTTGGCAGCATCAGCTTTTTCTGAGAATTTATAACTTCATTTATAATAAAAAATAAATAAATAATATACATACACATGTGTGTTATTAATAGTTAGCTGCGGCTGCAGCGAACTTTCACATACATATTTCGCGTTTATTTAAATTATATTTGTATTAAATCACTGAGAATATTAAAAACACAAAGCAAGACATATTTATCAGAACCAACAATAAATTTCATTGTTTTACGTTAAAGTTGGAAGCAACTCGTGTCTTGATTTTTATTTTAAGAAGACAACTTTTGTTTCACCCCAAGCTGGCAACATTCTTCTTGTATATTAGAGGCCGATGAACAAATAGCCAGACCTCGTGAAAATCGGATGAGATTTGACCAAGTTGAGGGGGTGGAAAATTTCAACCTATATAGGATAATAGCGGGTATACCCTGACCTTGGCTTGTTTAAAATAACTTCTCTCCAAGATCTTTGAAAGTGAGTTTTAAGCCGATCGGAGGTTAAGCAAAAAACATTCATGCAACCGTTTGCATAGATTCAAATTTATTATTAATTTGCTTTAATTTGTTTCCCCTATGTGCGCTGTTATTGCGAAGTTGAAGGCTTTTCCTATGAACATGAAGTATACCACACGTGTGCCCACTTTGAATGTGAATGATTGATGAGGCAATCAATTAAAACTCACGCCAGTGCCAAGTCCTTTTTGGCATTACACTCGCATAGCGGTTGCTGTTGCCGCCTTCTGGGAAATTTTGTGTCAATTTCGAATGCAAATCCACTTAATTAAAGCAATTTGAATGCAATTTTACGTCTTCAGAATGTGTTTGATGCATTAAAAATGCATTAACCCATAGACTCGAGCAACATTTGCGTTGTTTCTCAGCTGCAGCAACAACCGAGCCAAGCAGCCAAGCAACTGATGAAGCTCTGGGCCTTGTCTAACGACGCATTTGACAAATGAAAATTGCATGGCACAGCCCGGAGCACACGGCTCGCAGGCCGAACTTAGCTTCAATTGCTAATGAGCCAGGCACCTAAAAGGACACGCAGCGTTGCACTAAAGCGTCGCCGGCAGCCTGCAGCAGCAGCAACAGGAGCCGCAGTAATAAACATTTTTATGGCCAGCTTAAAAATCAACATTAACGCAACGCGACGCGCCAACATGTGCTTATTTATTTAGAATTTGCTGTGCGGATAAGATAAACACGTGGCTTATGCATTTAAAATAGCATAAAATGCCATAAGCAGCGCCCACTGTGTCTGCCTGATGGCACTTAACGAGCGGTGGGCGGGCGGGGCGGGGAGGGGTAGGAGGCTGGGGCTGGACTACACTCAAAAAAATGATGTGGAAAATCGCCAGAAAATTTTAAAAATTCTCTTTAATTTAGAATTATTTCAAAAATGTAGTAGAATTATGAAATGTTTTGCTTAGATATTAGAAGTATCTAAACTTAAGCGTTTTTTTTTTCTCTACGTGTAGCGTAGGGGTGCTCAAGATATGTCCTGATCTTGATGCGAAGCGCAATCAAAACGGCAGCAAAAACACTTCAGGCGCCAAGCTGAGCATTCTAGCCATGTCAGAGCGTAAACATTCTAGCCTCACTCGACACACACTCACACACACACACAGACACACACACGAGTGGGCACACACACATGTACATATGCCTGTAATGGGGCGCAAATTTGTGAGGTGAGCGCTAAGCTGAGACTGCGACTAAGACTGGCATTGCAGCCGGCTGCAGGACTTGCTACTGGGACTGGCATTAATGCATTTACTAGTTGGCCAGGTCGTTTGCTACCCCGTCCCCCTTTCCACGGGCCCCTCTCTTGCCCCGCTCGCTCTCGTGTTGTTTACACGGTCCAAGCAAACGACTTGACAAGTGCCGCAGCTGCAAGGACACGAAGGCGCAAAGGTAAAACTCAAAAATAACACAACGTATACCTGAATACCTGTTTACCTCTGTGTGATTATTTGTGTGTGTATGTGTGTGTGTGCGAGCGCTCATCTAATTCAAGTGCAAAGAAACAAGCAAATTACAAGCATTTTGTGCAAGCTGCTTAAGCAAAATAAACGAGCGCTCCAACAGCAGGAGAAAAGTGCAAAGGTGAAGGCTACTTCTGGCCAAGGGCTTGCCCTACGCTTCAGTTTGTGTGTGCGTGTGTGTGTGTGGATTGCTTTTTGCTGTCTCATTTAAATGCATAACGCAGCCGAAATGCCTTAATACAAAAGTTGGGCACGTCACAGAAATTTGCCTAATTTACGGTCTAATCTAAGCGCAGATTCGGCTTAAACGTTCGCATATTCATACGCCAAGTAAATTATTATTGTATTTAAATTAAATTTACAATTATAGCTGATGTAGGCAAAATTTAAAAAAATTAAATGAAAATGAAAGCCATTTTATACGGTTTTTGAGCTCAGGTCCAGAACACAATTGATCTCATTTTTCTCTAATAAAAATGCATACGAAAGCATTGCATACTTTTGTACGGCGCGCAAAAGCTGTAATTTTCCTGCTGCATACTTTTGGGGATGTGAGTTAATATTTATTTCGAATAATAGCTCTTACTTGATCATTTCTTTGCAGATTTTCAAAGGACAGGTTCACAAGCGCCAGATATATTGATTACCACGTAATATTTAGAAAAAAATATTCGTCTATTACATAGCTCGCATAAAAATAATCCGATCAGCATTGTGCGGGTAAGTAGAGAACTATATGTTTGCTAGAATATATGTCTATGAGTATATGAGTGTCTGTCTGTTACATTCGGAAGATATGTAAGCATTCTATATCCACTTTAAGTGTTCAGTATCTATCCAAGTATTTTGTTTTAAAGTATTGTGCAATTGATCAAGAGCTGGAGCTAAAGAGCATATACATATAATATATGATAGCTCCATGCGATTACAGATAAAAGTTTATTCTTGTACTTATACATCAGTTACATTAATTCTTTGACTAAGCATACAAAATTTGCACAAACATAGGAATTAAAATAAAATAAGCTAAAAGGGATAATAATAAGCTAACAGCATGCACTCAACTTCCATATCAGCTCCAATCCTGACATATTAGCCATTTTCCATCTGTTTCCTCCTGCCATGAATTTTCGCTGCTTATTTGCATATGGACCACAGAGCCGCATAGAAGCCAAACCAAATCCGTGCAGTAGCTGCGCTCTCCACACAATACTCAATACCATAACAAAAACAACAACAACTCCAACAAGAGAGCTCTGTGCGCTATCTGTCACACATTTGGACACACAAATTCACGGATTAAGTCGCCTCCGTCGCCGCCCGTCTGGTCTGCTGCAAATTGTAATTACAGTCTGTCATGCGTTGTTCTCACCAATTGCGAGACCAGAATGGCTGAGCGACAAGTCAATGACGTTAATTCGATTCGCAGCAGTAGCAGCAACAGCGGCAAGGCAAACGCGGCGTATGCTTAATAAAAGGCAACAAAATGCAAACGACAAAAATCGTTGCATACTTTGAAGGGCAGCACAAATTTTAAGCGAAAATTTGCCAATGTTTTAAGCATCCGGCGGATGTCTGCGCCAAATAGGTGAATGACTGCCAAGAAGAGTGCGGAGAGAGAGGGAGAGGGGGAGGTAGAAGGAGAGAGTGAATGTGTTAGCTGGGATAGAGTGAGAGAGAAGGAGGGCTGAGTGAGAGTGCATTGAAAAGCAAGTCAGCTGCCGGCTTGCAGTGGAGCAAAAACTGTCGATAGCTTAGCTATATGTTTGTGTGTGTGTGTGTTGAGTGTCGTGGTTATGCGTTTTGTGTGTGTGTGTGTGTGTGTGTGTGTGTGTGTGTGTGTGTATGTGCGCGCTAAGCTATTTTCGAACAGAAATTGCTTTGTAATTTGAATTTGATTCTGGCAAACAATTTGGCAATGCGGAAATTGAAAGCGCACGCTGAGTTGCCGCCACCATACAGACCCGGCTACATAATTACAAACGGAAACTGCAGCAGCAGCAACAACAGCAACAACAACAACAACAACAACAACATCAGCGACGAACAGCAAACAAACTTCTTGCCTAAATGCTGGCAACAAGCTGCAGACGCAGCGCGTTAAGAAACTTTCGCGTTTCCGGCATTTGCTAAATTGACTGACAAAACAAATGCACACACACACACACACACAGGCACACATGCAATCACCCACACACAGGCATACTCATATGCAGCTGCACTCTCAACTAAAATCCACTTACACAAAGTTCACATAATGGTCGACGACCCGCAGCCCGGCGCATCCATTTAATTGAAGTGAAATCACATTCTGTGTCAGCATCTAGCAAAAGCAAAGCAATTGTTGTTGTTCCAGTTGTTGTTGTTGTTTTTGTTGTTTCTGTTGTTGTTGCTGCTGCTTTTATTGTCGCTTGTTTATGCTGCAACGGCTTGGCGCACATTGCGTATGCGCAACACTGCGTCCAAAACGCAAGAAAGTGAAAATGTTTTGTGCTCGCATCTGGCAAATTGTGTGTGTGTGTGAGTGTGTGCGTATGAGTGTGTGTGTGTACGTGTGTGTGTGTGTGTTGCTCGGAAACTAACATGCAATATGCCCCATTCTTAATGTGTATGTGTGTGTGTTATGTGGTTTTCTGGTAAATTTAATTGAATTAAGCCAAGAAGACGTGCAGTTAGAGCATTTTATCTAAGTTCTTATAAATGTTAGAAATCTCAAAAAAGATGTAAGTTAAGCAAATGTTTCCCTTTAATTTATTTAATTGCAGAGACAACTTGTGTGGCAAGTAAAACTTTAAAGTAAGTAAAACTTTAAATTCACCTTAATCAAAGCTGTTAGTAAAAAATTGTTCTTTAATTAAACATTAGCTAGGCGTAAAAAACAGCTTACTTTTGGCCAGCTCTGCGCCAGAATTGCCTTAAATATGGCATAATAATAAAAGTATATTAAATGAAAGTAGAAATTGTGAAATATTTCGATTTATTACTTTTCGTTCAAGCATTTAAATACGGCCACATATATTTATTAATGCCCATACTGAAGCATAATAATATTTTCATTCATTTCCATGATAAATACACTTGCATTTGCCGCTTAGCTGCATAAACATTTATCTGCAGTAGGTCGCTGGGAAAATCGCTTTTCAGCGCCGCATTTAGCAAGGCCTTGGGCCATTTTTATATCATTTTATTTTAACATGTGTTTTTTATCCCCCTCGTGCGCTCAATGCGCACAAGGTTGTGAGAGTGTGTCGGTGTGTGTGTGTGTGGGTGTGTGTGTGTGTGTGTGGGTGTGTGTGTGGATGTGTGTGACCGAGTGTGGGATGTCCGCACATTTGGTCAAGCTTTGCATTTGACTTACTTAACTTTGTGCTGCTATTTTAATTCATTTACACAGCAAATATGTGAGGAAGTGACAGCGACAGGGGGCGGAGTGGGCATGGTGGGTGGCCAGCTCAAGGTCCTATGGCTGTGTCGGAGCATTACGTTAAGTGCCGTGGGCAGGACGGACGCTCCTGCAGGATATGCAATGCATTTGTCACTGTGGAATGCATTTTAGCAAATGTTGGCCGCACGTTTGAATTACATGACACAAATAGCAATTGCAGCAAGCGCTAGTTGCACACAGCCCCCCTGCACCCTTCACCGTGCCACACCAGGCCACGCCCACTTCGTTCAGCTGCATTTGCCGCCTGTTCGCTGCCTTTTGTGCGGCAGCTGAAATTAATATTTGCACTCAAAATGCAATTTTCCAGGCATTTCCTTTTGTCCGCTTGTTGGCGCTGCTGTTGCCAGCACCCTTTACTCCCCCTCCTCCCCCCACTCCGCTGTATGTGTGTGTGTGTGTGTGTGTGTGTGTGCATTTGTTGTGGCCTGTGTTGGCAGCTTTCATTTTGCATTTTCCGTTTAGCAGCATGACAAATGCAACAACCAACAAACAGCTGAAAGCGTCGCGTTTTTCTTGCCTCCATTTCTCAACCGAATGCTTCACATTTTTGGGCCAGCCCCTCCCTCTTATTCCCACCCTCTCTCCCACTCTCACTCTGCACTATTTAAGTCTGTCATATGGTGTTTATTCAATGCGTTCAGGTGTCAAGGCCTGGCCTGGCAGCCAGTTATAATTAAGCAGCTGCTGCTCCAGCATCTCCTTTGTACCTAGCACTATAATTGCATTATTCATGAGACTGTCGCCTGTCTGTCTATGTGTGTGTGTGCATGTGTATGTGCGTCTGTGTCTGTGTGTGTGTTGCTGCTATTTTAGCAACTCAATTGCATAACAACGAGCTCTGTAAACAGCGTAAACAACAACAACAGCAACGCCAACAAGTTCAAGAACTCAATTTGGTCTGCTGCAGTTGCGAGCTGCTACTTCTTCTTCTTCTTGGTGCCCGTTTTCTGTTGCCTACTTCGCGGCGCGTTTTAATCTCACAACGCAAATTCATATTAAAACTCTGCCGTGTTCTCACGCTCAACTTTCACAACTGGCACAAAGTTGTTAATTTTGCATGCCAACTGCAGTATGCGCACTTTATAAGTACCCCCATTCACACACACACACACACACGCGCACAGATACACTCACACACACGCGCACAGATACACTCACACTCACACTCATTTTCCACTTTATGTTGCGTATTTGCTTTTGAGCTGCTTTTTTGTTGTTTTCGTTGGCAACAATTTGTTTGTCTCTGCCTCACTTTGATGACGATGCGTGTTTGTGTGTGCTCGATCTAATGCATTTTTGTTGTTGATACGGGGTAGTGAGGTAGGGGGCGTGGCAGGTGGAGCGTTGGGCAGCATAGTAACGAAATTACCCTAAAATAATAAGTATGTTATTTGAATATATTCAACAATTATTTTATTTGGTATTTGTTAATGAATATTTTTGCTTTTTACTTACTAAATTGCATATTGCTGCTATTTGAACCGGCAACCTTCCGCTTACTAGTCCAACGCTCAGACAACAAAGCTCACAATGGCTCATAATACAACATCTGAGGTTTTTCATACAAAAGTTGACTACCAATTTTCCACACTTGGACATCGAACTTTCCAAAGCCGCATCCTATTGCCCACTTTTGCCTTCTCCTTTTAGAGGTCAGTCAGGACAAATTCTCTTATCAATATACAAATTACTGGCAAAAATTACCAGGCGTCGCCCGGTTAAGTCCATTCCACGAACAGCTCTTTACGTGGACTCGATTCCTTAACCTCGTGCTAATACAAATGACAGCATTAGGGATGAGAAAACAAATAGAAACTTTTAGTTTCAATCATAAAAACTAGATCTGTAAAATATCTTTTAAATAGAGCATGAATAATTGAAATATTCTGCAGCCCAATGGAATATTGTGGCTTGAATCTCAGTTGCCTTTAAGCCTTGTTCTAAATCAGGGTAGTTCACTGGCAGCAAAAACAACCACGACACCCGGCTGCTCCGGCTGCTCCGGCTGCTGCTGCTGCAGATGCATTTAGCAGGATTTGTAGCCGGTTTTGCGTTTACATGGGGGTAGCCAGTCTCGCCGCCAGTCAAAATAAACAAGCTACGAAAATGCTAATGAGCCTCTCTGTAATTAATTTTCACATTACACAAACGCAAAGCACACACACACAGAGAGAGAGAGGGAGAAAAAGAGAGAGGGAGAGAAAGAGAGAGCATACGAGTACGCATTCGCTTAGGAAAATACAAAGCGTATTTTGAAGGTGTTTGCAGCTAACTTTTGATGCAATTTCAACTAATTAAAAGTGTATTACCTGAAAATACAAAACGTAGACACACACACGCTCGGGAATCGCTATGATAATAAACACGTCTGTGCCTGTCAGGCTTAAAACTGTTTATCAACTCACTCAACAATTTGCATTCGTATCAACATATGCGACTTTTATAGGGAAACTATTTAGTTAGAAAGCTCGCTTAAATTGACAGGTGTAACAAATATGCAAGTGAAGTCGTGTTTCGAGTGGGATTTTGTATGACTAGGACTGCAAAGTCAGCAAAAAGAAACTGGAACCCGATTTACCGCAGCCTTAAGACCAGGTTTCATTCCCAGCTTTGAATTCTCTAAAATTACACCAAAAGAAATATTTACTGACTTAAACATTGGCACATTTCAGCACAAAGTTTAAGGTTCTGGAACTTATATAGTTTGAATATTTTGCCAGTTAGTTCGATTTAAGTTTCAAAGTTGCATTGTTCAATGCTTCAAAGCGGTTCGATTCAAGACCGACTCGAATACTCGAACATGGTTTCTTTTCTGGAACTTGAGAGCTTGTGTCTCACACGTAGCCAACTCTAGTGGGCCATTTTATATATTTATGCATAAAAATATTGAGTATACGCCATGTCAGGCAGCTGAGGGGAAAGCAACTTGGGCAAACAAAGAGGAATTATATGCATAACAAATAAAGCGTTTTGCCAAGGCCAAAGTCGTTTGCCCAAAAACATATTCATAGCGCTCTATGTACATACATATATATGTTATGTAACGTATATGTACATGAACATAAGTAAGTGCCGCATATATAATTTGACAATAATCCGGCAGTCGGGGCATAAAGAGACATCCGCTGAGCTAACCAGGCTCAGGCATACGCTGTAAGCGCATCATTTGAATATATATAAATATATATGTACATATATACATACATATATTCAACGAAACTTTGGCCAACTTTTGGTGCAGCATACACCAGCAGCTGGCCTGGCCGATAGGCTACAGTAAAGCCTCCGCCGTTCGCCATTCGCCATTCGCCAGAGCAAACAACGAGCACACGATAGCTTTTTACTTGGTAGGCAATTTATTGCACATGAAATAAGCATAAAAAACAAGTAGAACAGAGAGAGAGAGAGAGAGAGAGAGGCGAAGAGAGACAGCGAAAAAAATGTAAATATATAAAGAGTCATGAAATCAGAAAATAATCCACATGAAGCTGCCACAGCAACCGCAGCAGAAACAAATTCGAATGAAAAACTTTCTAATGAGTCCGCATTACAATTTCAAATTTGTAGCGCAAATTATTATAAAAGTTTTTTTGTGTACTTTACGTATATGCTGCTTGCCTCCTGCTCAAACTTATATAGAGCCTGTGTATGCGGGGCAAACAAATGCCACAATAATTTCACCCGCACACAGATACAATGTGTAACAGATACATAGATACATTTACAAGTACATTACAAGCCGCAGCCTAGTTCCTTTTTTTTTTTTGTTTTTGTCATGAACTTTCATATTTTGTGTGCGTGCGTGTGCAGTTATTTATGACGTTTTTCTATAGTTTTGGCAGTTAATTATTAATTTATAATTATTTGCCAGGCAGGCAGAAAAAGCACTTGAAAACAAAAGTTGCCGATTACCCATTTAAAAATTTGGTTGCAACAATTTTACTTTCAATTGGGGAAAGCTGCAATTAAATGTTTTTGACAGTTTGCCATTTAAATTGTTCGCTGTTGAAATGAGCGCAGGGCTCGACAAATTGGTTTATAGGTGGTGGTGGTGGTGGAGGAGGAGGGGGAGAGGGGTCAGAGGGGGGAGCGACACGTTGGCAAGTCGGAAACGAAATAAAATAAAACCGCGCGCACAACAAAATTTGCACCTAATTCAGTTTATTATTTCATGATTTAATTTATTTTGGCCTGCGGTCAGTGTATTAATAAAAAAAGCATATAGCACGAATGATAGAAGAGCTAATACCCTAAGGTCAGTTAGATAGAAGAGCTAATACCCTGTAGCCAGACTCTTGTGGAAACTTCAATTTTATAAGCGACAAGAAGAGCCTGGATAATAATAACAACAAACACCCTGTAGCCAGACAGACAGGAAAGCAGTGCTTTCTATGATAGACTGGCAAATACCCTGTAGACAGACAAACACAAATGCAGTGCTGTCTCTGATAGAAGAGCTAATACCCTGTAACGAGACAGACACGAAGGCAGCGCTGTCTTTGCTAGAGAAATACTCTGCAGACAAGCAGGCAGCGCTGTCTATGATAGATTAATATTTACCCTGTAGCCAGCCAGACTCGAAAACAGATAGAGCAAAAAATATCCTGTAGCCAGACTTTCATTGAAATTGAAAATTGCACCTGAGTTTGATCCAGCGACCTGCCATGCATAGGTACATAAATGAATATAATTGAATAAATATAAGGCTTACACTTAAAAAAATGTAACCTTAGGGCTTTAGCAGGCTTTAAACTTTGACAAACTGCATTCAAAAATGCATATACCCTATGAGACTGTGTCTATTAAGTAGGGTATGCTTAAATTCAGTGCCAAAGTGAATTTGTGCGCGTAACTTTGAGCGCTGCCGTCGACTCGCTCGGGCAGTAAATAAGTTTCCCGAGTTCCCGAGTTCTGAGTTCCGAGTTCTGTGTGTTGGTTGGCCCGTGTTTATTATGTAATACAAAATTGTTGCATAAGTAATTTGCAGCATGCCGCAAAAATGCGTGTTTGAGTGTTGTTTTGAATATTTAAATCATTTCATTTTTGGCCAGCACTTACACACTCGCGCACACACACTCGCACACTCGCACACACAGACACAGCTTGTGGCACATTCGGTTGCACTTTCTGCGCTATCAATTATTTAAACAAAATGCCTGGCAAATCTGTGCCCCTGCCCCTCGCTCTATGATGCATGAATTTAGATTAAACAATTTAGTAAGCGCCCGAATGCGCATTGTGCATTATTTAATTTTCATATTTATGCATAATTTCGCGTTGATTTGCCTTTTTGTGCCAAAACTGAGGCCACAAAATAATTATTTCGCTTAATTATTGTTATTAAGCGCAACAAACATGCGAGCTATCATCATTGAAAGCGCTTCCAAATTATCCCAAACGGGTTTCTGTTGCCCACAAGATATGCATTCATATTTTCATTTAACTGCGAACATTTGTTTATGCGTCAATTTTGCAGCTTATTATTGATTATTATTGATGTGCATTCGTTTGAAATTTGATAGTATTGCCCGCGCAGTTGTCGCCATATTTTTTAACACAATTTTAAATATTATTTAGCTCTAATTAAATCCAAAAAAAAAAACGGTACAAAGGCTTGAAATAATTAACAAAAATATTGTGTCACAGATCAAATAATTTCTTCTTTTACCTCCATTAAAAATAGGTAAAAAGTGTTTTTGCATACTTATGTAAGAGGCAGAAGGATCCTTCAAATCTAAAGTATATATACTCTTAATCAAAATGAATTAACGTCGATTTGTATAAATATAGATATCGTCGATAATATATTTACCTTATTCTTCTTCTAAATCTCCCACATTCAAAATATCGATATATATCGATTTTGAAACAAGCTGCCTTAAGCATAACTCGAAGGTAATTAGAGTTAGCCATGCCTTTATTGGTATTACATACTAGACCTACACCTCGAATATCTTAAAAAAATGAAAAATAAAAAAAATATATTTTTTATCTGAGTCATCCACTCTGAAAATATCGATATATATAATAATTTTGAAGCATGTTTCAGTTTTAGATGTCCCCAAAAATGGGGAAAAAATTGATTCTTAAGGTTAAAGCATTGATCTATTATGGTATATACACACTTTTATATGCCACATTTAAGCACCGAAAGATTGTATAAAGATCGGACTATAAGCACCGAAGGAAATCCAGAGTTTTGGACAGAAGCAAGCTAGAAAGTGAGTAAAGACAGCTTGGCGTTATGTAAAGGGTATCACCTAGTCAGACACTTCCCTTTTTACACACTTTTTTAAATTCAATTTGTTTTATTATACGATGCAATAGTTCAGTACCTTCTGCTACAGTTCAGACAGAGTGGCCAAGAGACAGAGATCTAGCGACAGACTATTTATAAAAGCAAGCTAGAATATTTATACAACGACAGCTTCCCGCCAAGCTCAGGGCATTAGCTGGTCGAGCACTCCCGCCTAGAGCACACTTGTTTTTATTAAATAAATTGACCTATTTCCACTTGAATGCAGCAACTGCCAACGGCAGCTCAGTCTAATTGATCGGGACGTTTAAATGTTGTTGCATTGCCATTTACAAACCTTGCATGCAATGCGATTTAGGCCTTTGTTTCAATTATTTGCTGTGCCTTGTTGCATGCCGCATGTTGCAGTTTTATTATCGATTAGCAGCTGGGGAGTTACAGTTACAGAGCCAGGCTGCATACAGCCTAAACATTGGCTGGCCATTGTGTTAATTGCACTAACAAACGTCTTCTTGTTGGCCTGGTCAATGAGTGCGTGCGGCCGGTCGGGCGTGGCAAGTGGGCGGCTTGGCGGAAGCTCAAATGGCACTTGATGTGCATTCGACATTAGTTCGTTAGTTGCAGCAAATGGGCAGCATGCAACACTTAAACGACCCGGGTCCGGAGCGAAGGGCCCAAAGAGCGGCGACCTCCGCCAATTTAATGGCAGCGGCAGCAGGGCAAAAAGTCAGGTTAAGAAAGTCAGGCCAGCACACACACATACACACACACACACACACACAGTTAAATGCATAAATGCATAAAGACATAGCAATGTGTGTGTGCAGGAAACACGAGCATGAATAATAAAGCACGAGTGCACACACACACAAAGAGACGCCTTTCATCTGTGTGTGTGTGTGCTGCAATGGGCGACAGTAACAAAAGAGCTGAAAATTAAAAAGAGACAAGCAATTAAAATGGCTTACAACGCGGCGCTGACTACAGCAACAGCAACAACAACAACAACAGCAACAACAACAACAGCAACAACAACAACAACAACAATTGCAACAGCTGTAACTGTAATTGTTGTCGCCCGCCTTTACCGCTGCCTTTACCGCCTGCCGCTTCTGGGGCATAATTGCTGACAGGATGCGACGCACGCGACCACTTCCGCATGGCAGAGCGGCCCGGCCACGCCCCATTTTGCGCCCAATCTCAGCTTGGAGCTGCTTTCATAACGTTGGCACATTTTACGTGCAAAATAAATGGCAAGCCGGAGTGCAACAGAAATTAAGTGCAGTGCAAACAATAAAAGCCCAGGCCCAGGCCCAGGCCCAGGCCCAGGCCAGCTCAGCCTTCTCCTGCCTGGTCACGACTTCTGCTGATGCATAAGTTGTCATTGTTGTTGGCCAGCCGCTGGCCGCCTCCTCGGCTCCAACTTCAGCTGGAGCTTTGCATATTGCGCATACGCAGCGTAAGCAAGTCGGCAACACATTGCCATCAAGTGTTACTTCCGGTCTTAAGCGCCTGCGATGAACGCGCCCAGCAACAGTAACAACAACAGCAACTACAACTACAACAATTATGTATTACAATTGCATGTAAGTAGCTGCACGACAGCAAAAGGCCCGCAATAACAATTGAGAGAGACACACATACATAAACATGTGCAAATACATGCGCATATACATATAAGAACATATTTATACGAAAAGTGGCACAAGCCGAAACTTGAATGCCTCTCAGTCGCAAATATTTAACCTGCCTTCGCACACTTTCCACAAAAAAAGACCAATCAAATTTGTTATATTTTATTTGTATATTTATTTACATTTTTATTACGAGCTTAGAAAAATAAGTTCAAAAAATTCCAAACATTTTTAAGCAATAAGAAAAAGTATTTTATTGAATCGAGAATAGAAGGAACACCATGTTGGCAGAAGGATGCCACCTTCTATTTCCCTTGCTTTTAAGACTGACCAACACGATTGAAAAAGTTATGATGCCCTCCCAAAAGTACTTCAGTTGCTGATGGACCCATAATAAAATACATGAAATATGAGAACTGACTGAAATCCAATGTTAATTTTAAATTAAATGCGAATGTGTGCATTACGCGTCGCCCTTTTGCCATGTGCTTGTCCAATCTGTGGATCTGCATCCAGCCACGGCAATCATAATAATGGGCCACAATTCCGCAGCACGGCCTAACGGAAGGAAATCTCAGTGACCGCAATCCGTGAACAGTCGCGTCTACAACTCCGCTTCCTTCTTCTTCTGGCACTTGGCTAATAATGCGAAAAGGCACTGTAATCAAGCCTACCAACTGCTCCGGAATTCATCTAGAGGCCAAACCCTGAACAAAAAGCCAAACCTTCCGATAACTGGTTGAGCTTAGACCGAATTATGGGGCTGGGAAAATTTGGACTTAGTATATATAGGATAATAGCGGGTATACCCCGGGCTTGCCCGTGGCACGTTTAAAATATATTCTCTCAAAGATCTTTGAAAATGAGTTTCAGGTCAATCGGATAGTAAACAAAAAAGTTGAATACAAAAGTTTTTCGCGGTTTTTTTTCACAATTGCGGGTAGAACTTCCCGAAACCCCATCTTAACGCGCACTTTTCTCACATAAGTACAGTGAATTTCAGATTCGCCCTTTAAAGAATAATTCGCCCCGGCGACAGGTGAAGGTCAATTTGATGGGCAGCTTAAGAATTTGTCACACATACACACCGAGACACACACACGCACACAGCCCTCTTGGGCGAGCATCGTTGCGCAGAGCAAAGGACATTTTGCCAGGCACCGCATCCTTGGGGACACGACAACGTGCCTGAGACGCGGTGTCCACTTTGATTGCCGGCTCCAATTAGCGTAATATTCGCAATATGCTTTTGCCAGCGTTTGCCTTTTATTATCATTCCTTCATTCCATTTTTTTTTTCTTCTTTTTTTTGCTGCAGCTCCATTTTCACAACTTGTCGCCTGACAGCGTTATTTTCGTTTCTCTCAATAACTAGAATATTGGCCACAGGAAAGTTCGAGCAGCAGCTGGTTTTAATTGCACGACATGAAAATTTTCATACAACGAGCCGCACAGTTTTCTTTTATGTCAGCGCTGAAAATTGCCAAACCCTTGTCTCTGGATATTGCTTAAAGCATCAGCTAATTGTCAATTTGCGATAAACGCGATGTCAACAACAACTGGCCAAATCGTATTTACTGATAACTTACTCACATTATGGCCACCAGCCGCCAGGTGTGTAGCCAACATGGCTGCCGTTTCATTCACGGAATTCGCCAAGATAAGTAGCCGCCTGCACACGGTTCGTGCGGCCGCTTAATAGATTAACACCTTTTTGGGGGCTACCTTTGAATGGTAGCGCAGATAGCGGAGCTTTAGGAAAATGGGTCTACATGTGCCGCATTATCAGTCCGCCAATTACAAAAACCATCAATAATGCACTGAACGGAAATGCGAGACTAACCAGGTCTAAAGTAGCACAAGTTGGAGAAGGAAGAAGACCTAGACTCAAACCAGGCCTAGATCTAGCCGCGAATTGGCCCGACGTCGTACCAAAAGGCCTCAGAAGAATGACAAATCTCTTGGCTGCTTGGAACAGGCCTGCCTCAACATACACTAACAACAGAGCACAGGTTTAGAATCCAATTTTCATTCCCATTTAACAAATCTTAAAAGTTTTATGTTAGACACATCATAGAGCATAGGCGACAAGCACTTGGTACGCTTAAAACTAAACTGACTTAAATCCTTATATATGTACATTACAGGGCCAGGCAGGCAGCTGTGTTAGCTTTTTATTCCTCATCCTTGATGCAATTCTCGACCAGTTCGCAAAGATTTGGATTTTCCATGGCAGCTGCAATGCGTTCCTTGTCATTAATTTGCTTGTTAACTGCAAGTCGGATTAATTTTACATTTTTTCAATGAATGCTTTAGTTGATGCGCCAAAACAATGCTCACTTTCTTCCTCAGTTTGATGGGCGCCCTTCTTGATATAAATGTCCAGCTTTATGTTGTGGGGCAGTCCGCGTTCCACCTTGACGCGTATGCACAGCCCAATCAGCGTGGCCAGCGAGCAGTGCGGCACCGTGGGATTGAATTCAATGCGCACCTGAGTTGAACGAAATGTAAAGTTGTATATCTTTAAGGAGTTCATCTTACTTACCACGGAGACATTGGAGCGGGTTGGTGGCATTACGAATATACCATCCTCATAGATGACATTCAAATCTTCCAATGTGCACGGCTTTTCCGGATCGCGTATAGTGCGCAGCAGATCTGTAAGCATAGAGCATATGATAATTACATAATTATTGTCATTGTTGCACTATTATGCACTTACCGTAGATGGTCTCCTGCAGGTCTGTGGCATTGCGATAGCCCAGCTCGTGCAGCAGCGCATCCTCTCCATAGGCAATCGTACCATTGTCCAATGACATTTGACTTGTTTTCCGCACTAGCTCTGCGGCGGCGGCGGCTGTTGTTGTGTTGCTATTGTTGCTGCTGCCACCAGCGACGCTGTCCGATTCAGAGAGTTTGCGCTTAATGTAAGACAACATATTTAGCCTTTTGCTGTTTGCTCTAATTAATGTTATGCGTGTGTGTGTGTGCGTGTCGGTGTCTGTTGTTTGGCACGTTTGATTGGGGCGCTCTTATCGCTTCACTGTTTTTATCTTTTGTTGAACAGCGTTCCTCGTGTCTGTGCGCTGTTATTGTTGTTGTTGATGTGCTGCCTGGTTTGTATGCTTGCGCCGTGCAACATAATATTACTATTGCAATATGTTTGTAATGCGCTTTAATTGTACGTGCCGTTAAAATGTATTCGCATATCAATTAATATTACAACGCAGCACAACGAACTGAATTTTTATAAACAGCTGATTTTTGTTTTGGTATCAGCAGGGCTGCATTAGCAGGGCACAAGTTTTATACACAATTACAAGGTAAGCCAATGCGCAGGTCTGTTATGCTCCTAACGTTTGCCAATATGTGACGTCAGACAGACACTCTCACCAGTTTGTGCGCGCGCTGCTCGTGATTTTTAAAATAAGCAAATGCTAAAAGCATGCATCAATATTTCCATTTGAGATTTTTGTGCTTCATTTGCCAAGCGCGCAAGTTTCTGTATGCAGCCCTGGCAGCTGTTAAGCTGTGACGTCAAAGCGCTCTGCGCAACGGCTATCACGCTCACATTTGTAACTGCTTATTCGCAATTAACACTACAAATGTGTGAAGCATTGCAACCCACAAACATAATCGTGTTTAGTTTTATTTTTTTTTTTGTTCGTGTGCAACCCATATACAACTGTGGTACATTTGACAACACTGCATCTTATCAGTGTTTGTGCTCTCCGCCGTTCATGCGTTTTGGGCTTAAAGAAGTCGCATATGTAATAGCTGCGCCGGCTTGTTTCACATTTCAACGAATTGTTATTTAATAAACAGGAAAAGTGTATCAAACAGTTATTTAAAGTATTATTCCTGAACAGTGTAAGTAACAGTTGCAAATACAGCAGGCTGTTAATAATTACATATACATACATATATTGTTGATAAAGTGCACAATAATGCTGCACTGTGGGCTGTCATCGAAATGCTGCACTATTTCGGCTGCAGCGCCCATTGTACTTAGCTAACAAAGTAATTTGCAGTAGGCTTTGATTATCAAAATTCGGCACATGCCTGACTCGACATCCAGATCAATTCATTTCGTTTTTGTTAGTCTTACGAATTGTTTCTTATTTGTAAAAGCTCGTCGAACGGAAGCAAATCTCGCTTTTTTACCCTTTTGAAAGATAAAGGAAAAAGTTCGTAAAAAGCGAAAAAGCCCATCGAATTAAGCCCGAACGTAAGTGGAAGAAGGTAAGGCGATAAATCGTTTCTATTATTGTGTATCAGTGTGTGCGCGGGTGCAAAAGAAATTAAGAAAAAAAAAAATAAATAAAAATGGCGTAGACGAAAAACTGTCCTGGAAATATGCCGTTGCCAGAAAGTTTGCCTCTCTTGTGGTTTATTCGACGTCCCAGTCCGCAATTCGTAAGCGGTCTTCGTTCTGTGCGCGTCGCGACTTCTGCGTTAGCAAAGATATATATTAGATTTGTTCTAATAAACTTATAGTGAGAACTAAAATTCTTTTTATTGGCTTTTTGCGTAATTTCTTTTATAATTTGATTTGTTTTTTCTTTTTGCGCGCAGATCATTTACCAAAATGGTTGCCATTAGCATTGATTCCGTCATTGACATTTCGGACGCGGATCAGTCCACGGCCGCGTCGGGTGTGGCCATAAAAGACGAGCTACCAAACGGCGACTATATTCTGGTTGCCGTTGACATTGATACAACTGGACGCCGTCTCATCGACGAGGTAGGTTACACGGGGTGAATGAACCCTGGCAGTGCGAGTCTAACCTCACAATCTCATGCGCACTTTCCAATGGCGCCCTCACCCCGCCCCTTGCAGATTGTCCAACTGGCCGCCTACACCCCGACCGATCATTTCGAGCAATACATTATGCCGTATATGAATCTAAATCCGGCTGCCCGTCAGCGTCATCAGGTTCGCGTTATTTCGATTGGATTTTTTCGTATGCTGAAGTCGATGCAGACCTACAAGGTTAGTTCCACGCTTCCAACGTATGTTCCAGGCATTTCCAGGGTAACTGCAATATATGCGATATTCTTGAATTTGAACTTGCAGATCATCAAATCTAAATCAGAGGTCGCTGCGCTAAAGGACTTCCTTGACTGGCTGGATCAGTTAAAATCGAAGAATCCGAATTCGGATGGCATTGTCCTACTTTACCATGAGGAGCGCAAATTTATACCCTACATGATATTGCAATCCCTCGTCAAGTATGGCATGCTCGATAGATTCACCAAGACAGTCAAGTCTTTTGTAAATAGCTTCAATCTGGCCAAGTCCTCAATTGGCGACGCCAAGCACTACAGCCTTCGCAATCTATCGAAGATACTGAGCAAGGCCAAGGAGGACAACGCCAAGGTCGATAATGATAATGAGGCAGATAGTAACAGTAGCAGCGCTGATAAGCATGTAAAGAATGGACTCCAAAAGGAGCGAGATGAGTTCGATGGCAGTGCCAGCGTCCGCGCCAAGCTGACCTTTAATGTGGCTCTGCAGCTGAGCAACTTGGACAGCACCGAGCCCGAGTCCTCGGAGGCCTTGAGCAATCTGTTTAATGCACTCAAGCCCTTCACCGAGGCCATTAGCGGTGATGTCAAAGAGCTGGACACACAGAATGTGCACCTGGAACGTCAAAATTCGTTCCGTCCCGTATTCTTGAACTATTTCAAGACGACGCTCTACCATCGCGTGCGTGCCGTCAAATTTCGCATTGTGCTGGCCGAGAATGGCTTCGATTTGACCACATTGAATGATATTTGGATCGAGAAGCGTGTCGAGGGACTGGATGCGGCCCTCCAGGGCATTGCCAGCCTGAAGGCCGAGGATAAAAACGAGCTAGTCGAGCTGCTCGACAGTTTCTTCGATCCAGCCAAGGTGACCATCAAGCCGATCATCAAACCCAGCACCATACGCCGTCGCAATAAACGCAATACGCCCACCCACAAGCCGGGCGCCAGCAACGGTTCGCGTTCCGCCAGCGCCGAATTCGGCGCCGGCGGTGACAAGTCGCAAAGTGTGTCTTCTGTGCCAGATTCTACCACCAAAACACCGTCGCCCATCAAGAACGGCGGTCGTCCACAGCGCAAACGCAATTCCCGTCCAATCCTTCACACTAAGGAGGCGAAGTCCGCCGAGTCGGCACTGAACAATACGGCTCCGGCTAGCATCTCCTTGCCCAACTACGTGTCCATTGCGGCCACCAACTAAGGGGGCGCGGCGCATCCAAGTAATTTCTATTGCCATTTGTTATTCGCTTTTTAATCTTAACGCTAACTAGCTTATGTAGCCAAAATGTATGTAGACCTTATATATATATTTTGAGTAGCGCCTGCTGCAGCCAGGGCGCCCACCTGAAAAAGCCCGTGAATTTACCTGAAAATGTAAGCAACGAGTGAGGCGCTCTGGCTCCTAATGTTAATTAATTTTATTGTATTACTTATTTGAATTTTATATAAAAGTATCGAGAGAGCTTTATAATTGAACTTCCTTGCATTTGCAGCCACAATCAGAATCTAAAATAGATGATAAAATCCACACAAAATTGTCACAAAGGAATCCAAAAAAGAAAGAATGAAAAAAATACAACATGCGAACTGTTTTCCTTTTTAAAGAACGGCACAGATTAGAAACAAATTAGTCAAAATTCAAGTGTAAGCGTAAATTTCAAGTTGGTTTTTTTGCAACATGTACACGTGACTATCTAGAGAATATGTGAAAGGACATGTTAGTGAATGGATATGAATATGAATATGAATATAAATATATATATATATACGCAAGAATATATATATATGTATATATATGAAATGTTATGCAAGTCATCTTGGTAAATGTACACACGGAAAGCTATTGTTCCCCAAACGAAACGAAGCGAATCGCTCACAAATATATTCTGCGATTGGGTGCAATAAATTGGGCAAATCCCAACAAGATACGAAATGAACACGAACTAATTATGATATTTTACGGTGCAAGTAAACCCAAACTCTGGAAGTTCGTGCTTGGGCTACTGCTGAACACACACACAATCCACACACGGTAACTGCGCAATTTGGATGCACCTAATCTTCTGAAAAGATCTGGACTCTATCTATATACATATATATGGTGGAAAGGAGAGATCAACCATATATCACACTGTATAATTGAATATGCTATCAAATATCGTTGCGTTCAGGCATAGTTTTCCATAATATATATGAATTACGGACACGATTGGAAAAATATGTACCCCAGAAACGCCTCGATTAGAACAACATTGGGTAAACCTAGGGCAAAACACTGAGCATTAATATTTATATATATATATATAATATTATAGGTTACCCAATGTTAGAAATCTCGTATTGAAGCTTAAACATATAAAAACACGAATGCTCAACATATTCTGCAGGAGAGAAGATAGCTAGCTAAAATACACAACCACAATTCCGATCTATTTAATCCACACAAAACATAAATGCTCAAAACTAATTTCGCATATGAATGCTTAGAGAGAGGAGAAACTATAGCTGATTACACACTCAAAATCATATATATATATATATATATATATATATGCATGTATATGTATTATTTCAAGCTGTATTTCACACAATTGTTTCATGTTTGCACATAAGTTTGACTTTCATTTTCAATCTAAATAATGAAATTATTAAGCACCACCAAAGCGTAACGTATTTTTATTTCAAATTCTTTAACATTCATTCTGAATAACACTGGGCTAACAGTCGGCTGTTAATTAACATAACATACGATATATCGATAGCAGTTGGAGAAATATCGAACGACTCAAATGAACTAAGTGAGTGGGCAGCATTCACAGTAACATTTTCATTGCGAACAAGTGCTCGTGTGGGTAAATACAAAAAGTGTTTTTCTCCTGTTGCGTGCGATCAAAAAATTCGGCAATATAAGCGGTTTACTAAGTTATTGCACGCTACGTCAGTTAGCGTCGCTGCTAAGCAACATGGAGGTCGACGGCGATGAGCAGGATGATGCGCACACATCGATCTACGACGATTCCCTGGATTTTGGCTACTTCAATATGGCACACGGCATGCTCGTCGAAATTTACGAGGAGCTGCGCGAAAAGTTTCCCAATGAGCCGCGCATCAAGTTCTCCCAAGTGAATACCATCTATTTGGCAGCGCGCAGCAGCCAGATGATGCGATTTGTCGAAGCTCTCAATACGATCAGCTCGGTCCAAATGCAAACGCATTTGGTTAATACGGTGAGTGTGCAGCAGCAGCACCCCCCACCCCACCCCTCACCACTTGATGCATCCCTTTAGTAAATTAAAACTGTTAATTTGCGTAATGAGCGCTATTTGCTACTGCGTCATTAATGAAAATTTCCACCTATATATGTACATATATATACATGCTATACATACATATACCTTTGGTTTTTATATGTACAAACGTATTTGTTGCTGCGTCTGCTCGGCGATCTGTGGCCTGTTCTTTTGGGCGCTTTCTTTGTTTATCGCCACATCTGGGCGAACCAAAGAGAGCAGCACCCCCTCCCTTGCCCATCTTCTTCTCCCTCTCTCTCTCTCGCTCTCTCTCTATTTGAGGCCCATTAAAATATAGCCAATGTGTACATATTTAGCGAGTGTTTATAATTCGATTGCTTTGCAGCGCAGTAATTGTTAATTTGCAATTAATGTTCACAAATTTTGATACGCATATGGACTACATATATGTGCACACACACACACGCACGCACATATGCATATAGGCTTGTGTATGCGTGCAAACATGCCTTGTCATCTTCTATTAGAGATTGTGGACTCACTCGGCACCATCTTTAACTAATTATTCATATGTGGCTAGCTGCTCGCGCTCGCGCTCGTGCGCGTTCTCATTCTGGATCTGGCCGACACGAACTTGGCCCAGTGCCAGTTCCTGAAATGTGCGTTGTTCAATCATCTGCTCGTCGTTTGTGAAAAGCCTTCAAAAGCGTGGCGCACTACGGAAACTAGGAAAATGAAATACGCTTGAGGATCTTTTGTTTAAATATGTTAACAGGCGGAGAATTGCCCGACCTCCTTCCCTTATTAAGGTGAGCCCTAAAGCAGCTCTGAGCTGAGCTGGGGAGACAAGCTCCTGGCCCGGCTGCATCCTCCTCTCTGGATAGTTTTCTCACAACTTGGAATTGCTGCTATATTAGATGGTTTTCCACACATGTGAATGACGTCTAAATTCTCTTTTATGAAATCGAAGATGTCTCCTTCAATGCGTTACATTATAATGCCCGCTGGAATTTAATAGCTCTCACGTTCTCCGGAGTCTCTAACGGACTCCAACTTGAGTTTAAATGGAATTTCGAAGTTTTCAATGGAATGCGGGCGAACAGCTGCTGGCGAGAGCTGTAAACAAACCGAGAGAAAGCTGTTCCCTTTCCCTCTTTCTCTCTTACTATCTCTCTCTCTCTCTGTCTCTGCGCTCTCGCCGTGCATCAGCTGTGCTGTGGTTTGCTCTGCGCCGACGCACGTCCTACCCTCTGGCGTGTGTGTGTGTGTCCTTTTTGGTGAACAACCCCCAGAACATATGCAAACATGGGGTTGGGCGCAGGAATTCTGTTCGTCCGTCGGCGTCACGAAGTTTTATCGAATTTTTTCGTGACTGCCGTCAGGAGCAGAGCCAGCAGCTGCGTCCTTAACACACAGCCACAGCTCCACAGTTGAAAACCAAAAAAAGCAAGCTATGCACGCGGAGTTATATCGGTAACAAGTCTAATCCAGGATTAACTAAAACATTAACTAACTCTCAACCTTTGGCACAGCACACGCAAGCGCTGGTACGAGTCCGCTTGGCCGGGAGCGAGCTTCTGGCGCGGCGCTGGCGACCAATTGCCGCTGACCAGCTATATAACCTATCCGGCGGTGAGTCTCGACAATCATCCGGCGGCCAGTTTCTTGACCCAGTTGCTATTTTCGTAGAGCAGCCGACGAAAGACCAAAGCTGCAAAGCCAAAACGCAATTGCCTCGTTTCTTATGGGGTCGTCAGGCCCTGAAAAATGTCTGTCGCCGTGGATATTACCCATGCGATGCCTGGATCTTGTCTGGCCTGCATTGTCTGTGCATATCCATATGGCAGCCAGGTGCATATATATATACACATGTCCAAGACAAAGAGCGAGCGCGTTTCTGTAATATTTACATTTGCCGTGCCAAAAAGTCAGATGTAGAACAACAAAGGAAAACTCGTTGCACCTCGTCTGACAATTTTCTTTGCACGTTTTCCTCAGCGATTTAGCGACAAAAACGCACTATTTTCGTACGTTCAGCCTTGACTGTGAAAATGTGAAAAAGATGCGCACGCATCTCATCATAAAACGAGGCAAAACATACAAATACAGTGAACTAAGCCTATGGCGGACAGTTGATGCGGCCAAACAAGGCAGGGAGGCTTATTTCTAGATCTGAAATCGAATTTGCAAGCAATCAAGTTAGTAACTAGGAAGAGTATTCTAGACCGGGAATGCCCAATTAGGAGATACCCTGCAGTCCAGAAGCTACCCCAGATTCACTCCAACCCAAGCTCGCCTATAGCTAGCCTTAAGTCTGGCATATTTCCTCCCTATTTCCTATTTCGCGAGCGCCCACTGTACATGCCTTTCAAAAACCTGCTCTCATTAATTTATACACTATACGCTCCGCAGAACTTTGATCAGCCCGATGGCCAATCGCTGACGCCTCTCACCATGGCCGCCATGTCGGGCAACGTGACGTTCGTGAAGACGCTGCTCTCGCACTACGACGTGGACTTGGAGCGGGAGTGCAATGTCATATTTGACGGATTGGTGGTATATGGAGCCACAGCTCTGTGGGTGGCCGCGGGCATGGGTCATCTGCAGATCGTCAAGATGCTGGTGCAGGCAGGCGCCTCCATCAATCACAACACCAAGGCGCAGTCGTCGCCGCTGCGTGCCGCCTGCTATGAGGGTAAGTGCTGTCTGTTGCCAGGGAAAATGTGCATCCAATTGTAATATCTGCTGCTCTTGCAGGTCGCCTGGACATTGTGGAGTTTCTGCTTGAGCATGGCGCCGATGTGAATGCAACCAATTTGTTTAACAACAATACGCTCATGATTGCCGCCTACAAGGGACACCATCTGGTCGTGAACACGCTGCTGCAGAACGGCTCCCGGCCAAACGATCAGGCGCTGTGCGGAGCAACTGCGCTGCACTATGCCGCCGAGAGCGGTCATCTGGATGTGGTCATAGCGCTGCTCGATCATGGCGCAACACTGCAAAAGAACGAGGCAGGCATTACGCCAGCGCTGCAGGCGGCCGAACGGCTGCACGAGGATGTCGTCGAGGCTTTCATTCAGCGTCCGGATCTGATGAGCAAGGAGGAGCAAATCACAGCGCTGGAGCTGCTGGGCGCCACGTATGCCAACGACAAGACCAAATACGATGTAAATCGCGCCTACAGCTACCTGATGCGCGCCATGCAGCTGCGGTACAGCGATCCGCGGCATGTGGTGCGCAAGAAGGTGCAACAGCCGGTGCCCGCCTACGACAGCTGGTTCGAGACTGAAAATCTGCCCGAACTGAATGCCATCAAGCTGAATCATCACTCCATACACATGGAATCGCTGGCCATACGCGAGCGCATACTGGGCAAAAACAATCCGGAGCTCCCACAAGCCATTGTCTATCGCGGCGCCGTAATGGCCGACCAGGGCCGCTTCGAGCAGTGCCAGGTGCTGTGGAACTATGCCATCGATCTGCGTATGCGCAACAATGTGAGTAGACGACCCAGAGGCTAGAGTCCTGCCAACTCTTTAATCAATTGAATCCCTTTTCCAGGTTAGCGTGGATCGTGATTTGCTGCGTTTTGCGCAGCTGTTTGCGCAAATACTGCGCGTCGAGAATCATCGCCTGACATTGGACAATGTCCTGCCCGTGCTGACCAAGTGCCAGCAGGAGATAGATAACAACAAGCTGAAAATGCTGAACGATAAGCCCAACACGTGCGTCAGTCTGTTGCAGGATCAGAACAATCAGAATTGCATCACAGCGTTGTATTTAATTAAAATAGTCACACAGCTGGCCCGCCGCAAGAAGGATCAGGACATCAATGAGGAGCATATACAGCAGCTATTTCTAGTTGTGCGCAAATTTATACAGCACGACACGCGCCTACAGGATGGCCAAACGCTGCTGCATCTCGCCGTAAACGGTGTCACGCCCGTCGATGAGTTCTATACCAACGAAATGTGCAAGTGCGTAAAAGTTTGGATAGCTTTGAGCTTATATCTAATCTGGTTTTTATTTTGCCTCAGATTTCCCTGCTATGCAACCGCCCTGGTCCTGGTGCACTGTGGCGCCTCGGTTGTGGCTGTGGATGCCGCAAGGAACACGCCACTTCACATTCTGGTGACCAAGATAAACAACTCACAGGATCGCCAAGGCGAGATGGCGCGCATTTTGCAGCTATTTGTGGAGGCGGGCGCGCACTTGGATGCGGTCAATGCGGCGGGTCAAACGGCAGCTGCGGCCTGCAAGCAGGGTAAACTCCCATTTAATAAGATATATTAATATAGTATATACTATAATAAGTGCATTTATTTTGTTGTAGCTAACTTGGCCAATCTGCTGCATGGACATCAGAATGCGCACACGAGCCTCAAGTGCCTGGCGGCACGCTCCATCGCCACCAACAGGCTGAACTTTAGGGGCATGATACCCACCCAGCTGGAGGCGTTCATCCAAATGCACAGCGTGCACAAGGTGCTCGCATAAAAAGCGCAACGCACGTGTAGCCAAAAAAGGAATTGGGCCAAAAACAAAAACAAAAACAGAAACTCAACTCAAGTCATTAAAATTCTGTGTATATTTTGAGCCAAGACACAATTCTTTATGCATATTATGCAAATGTGTATCGAATTTAGTGACTTAATTTAGCCAAATGCCAACAATATCTATATATATATATATATATATATATATATGTATTTTAACACAAACGCACACACACACACGACCACACATGTATACATACATGTATATATGTTTATGCTTATTTAGTTTAGTTTGTTTTTATGTTTTTCCTCGGTTTATTTTGTACGACACACTTTCATCTTATTATTTATTTACAACTTAACACACACACACTTTGACTGATTGTTTGTTTGTAATCATATGTAAAATCATTTTGTACATTTTCTATATGTGTATAATTAATGTTATTGCTAATGCGATGGCGGCAATTGTAGAATCAATTGAATTGATTTTGTTGTCATGGCCCCTCAACAAATAAATATATGAAATACGCATTAATTTGTAATTTGTAGTAACTGAATGTATAAAGATACATACAAACATATATATATTTAAATCTGAGAAATCACAGCTGACAAAACTACATATGTACAGAGATATCTTAAGTAGCCTAGGTTTAGGTTTAGTTCGAGCTCAAATGCTTAGATCGCTAATCTTATGATTATTGTGGCGCACCTGCGGATAGACCTGCGGCTGGCGCATTACCTCCTCATAGGATGGCGGCGGCGCTGCAATAGGTAAGTTACAATTTATTTAAATTCGATTAGAACTTTTTATCACATTACCATTAATCACATAATCCTCGTCGTGCAGATAGGCGGGATTAATGACCGCATCTGTCGGATATGTGCGCTCAATGGCGCGCTCCTCGAGCGTGGATCGATGCGAGTAGCGCTGCAAACTGTCTGACTGCCTATGAAAATTGTTCATATAGTGATCCTCCTGCTCGATATCCTCGCTCTGCAGCTGGATCACATGCACCGAGGGACGACGCTCGACGTTCGTCTCCGCGATGGCATCCGTGTAGTTCTCGCCAAAGCGAAATGGCGCCGACAGCGACTTTTTGCACTTGAGAAACAACACGATCAATATCCAGCCCAGTATGAGCACCAAGTAAACAAAGCCCAGCATGCTCATGTGTAGGCCGTTTTAGGGGGCCGCGCAGGAGGCGCAGACGCCCAGCTCTCCCAGCTGCCAATCAATGCGGCACTGCACCCGACTTCCGACTGTGCGTGTGTGTGGGCCAATTTTTGATTTGCAAGCACGCACAAGGCTCCCCAATGAGTGTGTCCTCTGAAAATCGATAAAGGCTAGCGTGTCGTCCTGCCCGTGCTCAGCGTGGTCGTCGTTCTGGCCGTGCTCATTGTTGTCGCCAAACTGACAGAGCGCGCAACCAGCGCGAGGACGCCTGGCCGTTAGGCAAATGAGGGCCAGCGCGTCGCCATATCAGCGATGACCACAACACAAATAGACTGCAGCAAAAACAAGAAGGTAAGCGTGATAATGTTGCTACTGACCGACTAGAGCATACCCAGCTTTGTGTTGTTCCCTCAGTCCCAAATAATCAAAAATGCGTTTCTATACCCCTGCGGAGGGTATTATTATTAGTTTAACTATGCTCCTCATATATATGCAAAATCCTATCAACGTCGGACAACATATATCATATAGCTTCCATAGGAACGATCGGTCGAAAATTAAGTCTATGGACAAATTTTTGGTTTTCAAGATATCTTGTGCTTGTTAGATACGAGCAAAGCAATTTGAAAAGTTTCGGTTCTTAAAACTTCGGCGTGCCGAAGATAGAATAATATTCTACAAATCCATTTTAATCTTAATATTTTAAAGAGTCTGAGAGAGAATCGGTTATGTCTAACTTATCTATTCTCTGAGCTATGCTCCAGGCTCCAGTAATCTTTATTGTTAATCGTCATTTATTGGGGGAATTTGTATCTATAACTTGATCTGAGTAAGGCAGATATTTCCAATTAGTAGTCCAACATATATTGTAAAAAAAAAGACAAACGCACAACCTTAGTTATATACTCCACGCTTGCCCACTTTCAATGAGTACAGGGTATAACAATGTTTGAGCAGCGCTGAGCCAACTTTGATTTCTTGGTGAGCGACAGCCAATAAACAGTGCCAACTAGACCGAAACGCTCCTCCTTGAATCCCGATTATCATGTTTGCTTTCTTACGCTAATTTTCCGGCGTGTCCTCAAATCCTTTGAGAGCACCGACTATGAGCTCATTGCATGTCTAATTGTCTAATTCTGCTGAAAGCTGGGCGTGCTGTGACGTCATATGCATGTTAATATCCCACTTAACATTATGCGTCCACATACTATATTTGTATATAAAAATAGTACAATACCAAATAGCTGACCTTATGAAGGTTTCGATTTTTTTGTTTTATGCACCGCTGTCGAACTACGCCCACAAAAGCATTTAAATACAATTTGTATGGACTGCTTTGTGTGTGTTTATTATGATTATTCTGGTACTTTCAACATTTATTTATCCTGTTGCTTACTTACAATTTGTTTTGTGTGTGCTTGGTATGTGGTTAATAAATTATTAAAGCCTTATGCCTAGGGTCATGACTTACAATTTCTTAGGGCTAAAGGCTAACATTAGGACGTAAATATTTAATGCTACTTCTAACAAACTTGTTACGATGAGTATACAGCAAGAGGGAATAGTTCGCTTCGGAGTGCCGAAGAGTAAATACCCTTGCCGACATACAGTGCATGGTGCATTTTATTCCAGATCAAGAATACAAAAACTATCTGCAAGGGCATAAAGTTAATTATAGAGAGGGGAATATATATATATAGATATAGTAAATGTGCGATAAGCAATAGCTTGAGGGTTATTCCCAAGAAAGAGACTTGCTTGTGTGGGTTAGTTTATGGCACAGTTTGGTTAGTGTTAGGCCAAGTATTTGGATTAGTGCAGGAGCCCTAACAGCGGCTCGTCCTTATAAGCATATACTCTACATATGTCTTAAGATATATCGGGTACAAGTGCTTGTACTATCACAAGTTTCCAGCGATTGGTTAATTGGCTGAGTGCGGGTCGCCTTTCACAGGCTCGTCGTTGCCTGCAGCTTGAGGTAACGCGTCCCGTTCTCGGCATCCGCCATTCGTGCTATGTGATCCGAGGCGGCATAGCAGGTGGTCGCTGTGGGCGTGCCCGGTCTGCTGCTGTTGCTGCTATTGTTGTTGTTGTTGTTGTTATTGTGGTGCTGCACGCTGCTGCTGCTGCTGAGACTAACATCGCCGGCGCCGGCGCTGACGGCCACGCCCTGGCGTATGCGAGTGGCGCCCCAAATCAAGACGACCACCGAGGTGACCAGGATGCCCAGACCCAGGCCAGGCAGAAAACTCTTGTTCAGCGAATCGATGACATTGTAGCTGTGCATCAGCGTTGGCGACGGCGGCGCGGGAGGCGGCTGCTGCGGATGCATTTGCTGCTGGCTGCCCGCAATGCTGTTGAATTGCCGCTTATTCAACGGATAATCCTCGCCAGCCGCCAGATGCTCCGACTCCAGCTCATGCGGCGTGTAGTACGGACGACGCTGATACTGGCGCAGCACGGGCAATGCGCCGGGACTGCTCAGCTGCAGCTGGGTTATGTTCGAGCAGCCAATGTTAAGATCTGCCTTGGGATTCTGCTCCTGCACCATGACCAGGCAGAAGCGATAGCTGCAAAGGAAATCAAATTATGATAAGCGTGTGGGGAGTATATTTAAAGTATGTCACACACCTTTCGCCTATGTCCAGAGATGAGCTATCGGGCACGATGACGCTCACAGTGTTCTGACCATTGACGACCTTGCTCTCACAGTGGATCTACAAATAGAGAGAATTGATTTTCGATTAGATCAAAGTTCGTTTTGGACTCATGAGTTGGTTAATTCTCGAAAGCTTTGTTTCGCTCGACTGAAATAATTGTTCGAGTATTCGAAACGCGTTCCATTTACTTACGGGTGAATTGTCTATAAGTATCTCATTGATGTTCTCCTCCTTGTACACGAATATGGCATCGCACATGTAATCCTTCTTGCTGAGATTCAGCAACCAGGTCAGTATTAGTCCGTAATCCGCCGAATAGTGCAGTTCGTGCAGAATAATCTATGGTGCGAAAAAAAGGATTGAATTTGAATCTCCATAAGAGATAGAGAGCTGCTGGGACTGCATACCTCCTCCGACAAGTCCTTGACGTGGGCTGAGGTTTGATTGGGCTTGGCCAGCGTTTCCAGATGCTCCATTATATTCTCATTGTCCTTCTCCACATTGTCCATGTCGCAGGTGAGCGTCTCGACGGGCACCTGCAGCAGCGGGGCGCCTTCCAAGCGCGGCGGGGTCACGCAAGAAGCGCTCAGGCTGGACGACAGCTTGGAGACCTGCAGCCATTCGGCAAAGGGTCGTATGCTGCAGTCACAGGACAGCGGATTATCCTGCATCTGCAGGCTCTGCAGCTCCTGTGCCCTATCCATGGCATTCCGCGCCACAATGGAGATGTCATTGCCGGCCAGACGCAGCTCACGCAGCGAGGGCAGCGGCGCAATCAGATCCGAGGTGAGTGCGCGCAGAAAATTGTGCGTCAGGTCGAGCATCGTGAGGCGCGTGAGATGCTGCAGCGAGGAGCTGGAGATGGCCACAATGCCATTGTAGCTGAGATCCAGGCTGTCGAGCGCGCCCAGGCCATAGAAGGCGTGATCCTGTAGCACATCGATCTGATTGTGGCGCAGCGAAAGGCTAACCAGGCGGGAAAAGTTCGCCAGCGCCTTGTTCTGTATGCTCTTGATCATGTTCCGATTGAGATTCAGATTCTCCAGATTGCGCAGGCCCGGCAGCGTCTGTTCGCTGAGCGGGCCATTCAGATTGTTGGCCGTCAGATCGAGCTGCCGCAGGCTCAGGCACTGGCTGAGCGCCTTCAGGCTCTGTGCATAGTCGCCCAGCCGATTGCCGCCCAGCTTGAGCACCTCCAGTTTGCGCAGGCTGCTGAAGGTGCGCTGCGATATGCTCGAGATCTGATTGCTGCTCAGCTCCAGATACACCAGATTGCCTAGGCCAACAAAATCAGCCGTGCCCAGCGCCTTGATCTTATTGTTGGCCAAGTCCAAGCGCTCCAGCGTGCTCAGCGTGGACAGCGCATTCCAGGGCACGCTCAGCAGCGCATTGCCCGGCAGACCCAAGGCCTGCAGCGGTCCCTTGATGCCCAGAAATGCGGACTTGTGCACCCGCTTGATCTCGCCGGAGGAGATGACCAGGCCGTGCAGCGAGATGCCATCGAATATCTTTGCGTCGCTCAGGAAGGTCACGTTGCGCAGCGAGCAGTCCAGCAAAGAGATAGAATAGGGCGAACTACGTAACCTGTCCGCCAGTAGCTGTGGGTAAAGGAATGTCGAAAGGAACTTAGTTATAAAACTGATTTAAATGTTTGAGCCGGTTTGAGCCCTAAACTGGGTCTAACTTGGAAATCAAACATATTGCTTCCGTGGGAAGAAAAATCTTCGCTCTAAACTAAGGTTTGTTAAGACCTTAACCATGAAAATACGTATTCAAATTTTGAGTGTTAAGATCTGAGTGAGACCTTAAGGCGACTCATTGGGTAATCTCTGAGCTCTGGATGATCTTTATCCCAAACAAACCTGCCTTGGCTAATCTTTAAATTTTGGAGAATGTTTAATCTGAACAAACCCTTCCAACTCAAAAATGTTTCGTGTAGTCTCTGAGCTGTGGATGATCTCTGATCGTGAGAAACCAGCCGTGAGTCCCCCTTTTCCACCCAACTCAATAGTGTCTCCTGTACTCTCTGAGCTCTGGATGATCTCTGATCTAAACAAATTAGTCCTGGCTGAGGTCTACTCACCAAAAGTCCATGCAGATCGATGTTGCAGCGCAGCGTGTGGGGCAGATCGCAGCCGCACTCGAGCTCAGCGTTGCGTGTGCCCGAAATGTTGGGACACTTCCACTCGAGCAGGCCATCGGTGTCCACGGGCAGCGGCAACGAGGAGACCTCCTCGGCCTTGCGCTTCTTGGGCGAGCTCTTGTTAAAGTATTTGCTCGTGGCCATCTTCGACTTGGACTTGGGCGTGGCCGCATTGTAGGCGGACACAGCCGCAGCCGAAATAACGTAGGCGCTGACTGTGGTGGCTGAGGATGTGGTGCTGCTGGCGGGGGTGGAGCTGCTGGGGGTGGTGCTGCTGGGAGTGGCATCCTCCAGCAGATCCTTTAGCTGGTTGGCTGCGACCAGCGAAAGAGCCAGCAGCAGGCAGCTGAAATGGAAAAGTTTCGTTAACTCATGGAAACTTTTTTCATATTTTTGTTGTTGTTGATGTTGTTGACAAAAATAAAGCGCTCAGTGGATAAATGTATTTGTGAAATTGCATTTGCATAGAGCATAAGTGGAAGAATTGGAATTGTGCGTTCTTCTTTTTTAGGTCAAGCAGCGCAGACACAGTCCGAGATACGCTTACACACACTTACATACAGCTGCAGGCCGAGCTACAGACACAGATACAGATGCAGATACGGGGCGATAGTCAGAGATACATTCCAAGATATGCATCTGTGCAAGACAATTTGCCAATTTAGCGCTTAACGCAATCAAAGGCGTGCGATTTATTGTCTGAGATACTTTTGTAACGCTCGCATAAATAGACAAATAGGCTACGGCGACGTGACATCGATTCAACGGCCGAACACACACATTTCCCAATTTTCACGCCATCTCTTTCCACAGCTGAAAGCGAAAGCAACGCAATAACTGTTCATGTGACATTGTTGTTGCAGTTGTTGTTCTTGTTCTTCTTCTTGTTCTTGTTGTTGCTGATGACGTTGCCCCCGCATGCTAATTGAACGTGTTCTGATGCTTCACTAGTGAAAAGTATATTGATTCTGTCATGAAATATGTCTAGCAGTAATAAATAGAACAATTAGTGAGCTAGTTCTTTCAAAAACAAGCGATGAAGAGGTCGCTAGTTCGAATTCTACGCTAACACTTGAATGTAGTATGATGATTTTGTCATGAAATATGTCTTTTTGTTATAACGAGGATAAATCATGAGCTAGTTCTGAAGCCAAGAAAAAAAAGAGAGGTCGCCGGTTCGAATCCTAGTCTAGTGCTTGCATGTAGTATGATGATGATTTAGTCAAGAAATATGCCTATTTGTAATAAAAAGGACATTTAAGCTCTGTCCAAGGCCGAAAGAGGTCCACCTTTTCAGCTCGAAGAGCCCACAAAAGGTTTCTAGGCAGCTTAAGATATTTGCTGGACCGGAGCTATAAAACACGTCCGTAAATAGGAGCACGTCTCGTTAGCAAGACTTCGAAATTCGATCTGAAAATTTCTCTAATCCTCATTTACTGGATCAAGGGCTTATTGCCGAAAGAGATTCCTTTTGATATTTTCGCTTCAGGAATTTGCGTAAGGGTATGCAATCTTCGCCAGGTGCAAGCCAGCCGTTTGATCTTGTTATTGTTGTGTGTCGTATGTGTGTCAATTTGTCGGCGATTGTCTAGTAAGAAAACTGCGTGCGAGGCTTTAAAAGGTCCGATTTCGGGAGCTACGCGTGTTTAGTTGTAGTTTGGCAGTTGCTGCGGAAGCGCTTTACGATTAAAGTGGTCCAGGCACCCAAACGACCAATCAATCAGTCAGTCGGTCAGTCAGTCAGTCAGTCAGTCAGTCAGTCGGTCCATCTGTAAGAATCCATAGCGTAGAGTTAAACAAATGGCTGAGCGGTGCAGCAAATCGAACGCCATTGTCCTGAGCCTGAGCCTGATCCTGCTGCTGTCGCTGTCGGCGACGCAGTCCAAGCTGCTGACACGCTGCCAGCTGGCCAAGGAGCTGCTGCGTCACGACTTTCCGCGCAGCTATCTGTCCAATTGTAAGTAGATGTAGTCAGTCCAGCCCAATTCTCAAAACCCAAACCCATTTGCCGCAGGGGTCTGTCTGGTCGAGTCGGAGAGCGGCCGCAGCACCTCGAAGTCCATGCAGCTGCCCAATCAGAGCGTCAGCTACGGACTCTTTCAGGTAGGTGGCCCGTCAATTAGCCAGCGTCTGTTGCCATTGATTACTCCAACCAGCCCATCAACAGATTAACAGCAAGAACTGGTGTCGCAAGGGCCGTCGCGGGGGCATCTGCAACATCAAATGCGAAGGTAAACCCTAGGCTTAGCCCGTTTATTATCCCCCAGAATGTAGCTGAATGCAATTCCTCGACAGAGTTCCTGAACGATGAAATCTCCGATGATTCGCGCTGTGCCATGCAGATATTCAATCGTCACGGCTTCCAGGCCTGGCCCGGCTGGATGAGCAAATGTCGCGGCCGCACGCTGCCCGATGTCTCCCGCTGCTAAGATCGCACCACTCCCCCGCCCCCCCTCCATCCCTCGAAATGGTCGCCAGTTGGAGGAGCAGAGCTCAGCTTTTTAGTTCTAAACATATATGCTAGCTGTTAGGCTTAAGTTTCGCTCGATTCATTGGTTCATTCAATTATATAATAGACATATTGGGTTCATATTGCTTCAAGATTACGTTTTTCCAGGAATTCCCCTTATCAGTACGACGGTTGAGAAAAAAACAACACAAAATGCATCTTTGTTTGCATCTTTGTTGTTTAAACATTCTACGACTGTTTCCTCCCATCATGTTATGCCGTGTTTTCAATTAAAGGTAAAGGGTATATTCGCTAGCAACTATATGAAGTAGATAAGTTTGCCACGCCTACTATCTATAAATTGTTTAGCTATATAGTTAGCATCAGTTAAATTTGGTAAACTCTCTCTCTCTCTCTCTCTCTCTCTCTCTCTCTGCTTTAATTTATTTAAAATGTGTTCTTAAATATGTTTAATGTTTGTTGACTAATTGTTATGGAATTCTAAGGTCTTTAAGAAGGGTTTCAATTATCTCTACATAACAAAAAGCAAGAATATATCCATTAATTTTAGGCATAGTCCGGATAGATAACACCAAAGTGTAATTTAAACTAAACTAAAAGAGAACTCGCTGTTAGACTGTTAGTCTGAATATCGATATTTATCGATTTTGAGGGATTGGGCAAGAGTTTTCGAGTAAACATGTTTTATTAGTCTTTGTGATCGATGGGTTTGTGGGAGACAGACAGGCAAAGCCGCGCCTGCTGCGCCTATTGTAAAAAGCAAGCATATTTTGAGATAACCAAATTTGATCAATTGATAAAGTTTTGAGCAACTGCTGATAAGTGTGAGCAAATACCAAAGGTGTTCAGATAAATTGCGAAATGCCCCAAGCCCAAATAAAGTGCTTTCCCCAACAAACAAGTAACTCGGGCAGGGTCTGGTATATAGTTATATATATGCCTCGGCTTATCACTAAATCACAACAACAACTACATCATTTTAATACGTATTTAGTGGCGGGTACAGAGACAGAGAGCGTAACTAATTTTTTTATTTGTATTTTATTAATTTCGCGAGCGAAGAGCGCTGAGCCGCATAAATGGGCGGCACGGCGAGCGCAAGTTTCCATTCAATGAGAGTTTTTTGTTTCGGCAAGAATACTTTTAAATTATTTGCATTTTTTGTTATACTATTTTTCGTTTTTCGCTTAGTATCTGTGTGGGGGCCCGCAGCGCCGCACATGCGAAGCGCCAAAAGCACAGCTGGAATACAAAAGAACAGATACAGCTGCTCAGTCGCAGTCGCGATCGCGATCGCAGTCGCATTTCGTATCCGCACTCGCAATCGTGTTGAAACTAGTTTTTTTATTGCCGCGTCGCGTCTGCTCCACAGTGTTCAGTTAATTAACAAAGGTAAACATTGTAATTGCTTCGTAATTAAGTCAAGAGGCGCTTTTTAGCCAAAAAAAACGAAAAAAAAGATTACTTTTTTATGCGTTTATTGAATACAAAGTATTTGGCAGTAGCTTTGCTTTAATAAGCCATTCGGCTTGTCGTGCCATATTCCTAGAATTCTATACAAGTATATATATATATATTTATATATCTATTTGCAAATATCAGCAGCTGTCGATCAGTCTTTTATTTATCGTTTTGCTATGATAACAATTAGAAGCCATTCGCTTTATGGTGCCACAATATCGCAGTCTTAAAGTGGCTTGAAATCTATTTTATTCCAAGAGTTCCAAAATATATATCTATTATAATAATATAATAATATACTCTAATAGTATATAGCAGCCGCTTTTATCACCCGATCGGTTTATTACTTGGAAGTTGTTTCTCCATAATAGGCCCGGTTTTTACTCCCACAACAACACAGTTTATATAATTAATTCCAAAAGCTGTCAATTCCCGATATTTGTACGCCCTTTTCGAGATTGTAAAGAAAGATTTGCCAAGTCTTGGAAATAGTTAAAGGCGATGCCATAAAACAAATTAATTAGTTATAGATCATTAACAACTTAATTATGCGACATATTCAGAGAAACGTTTAGACATAAAATGATTGCTTTTGCTAGTTATCTTATCTTTATTGTATGCCTATATACATTTTGTTTTAATCACAATGACAAGACTTTTGCATAGAAAACGTATCTCCTCGCTGGATTATCCGATGCCAACAGCTCTCTCTCTCTCTCTCTTAATAGACAGATGTGTGCTGACAGGTTTTCTTTTGTTTGCTTAGCCGCGGCTTTTGGGTAACTTGCTGGTAAATCATTAGATATTGTGCTTTAAACAATGACTTAAAATATTATTATTCTTATTAATAAGCTTCAAAGTGCTAATAAATGGCAAATCATAAATCCCATGGCAGCCGGGCAGCTTAAAGAAGTTCGTCTTTCCGCTGGATTATCAAATTTAACACAAATTTGTAGCCAAGACAAAAGCGTGCTAATTGCACGCACTACGAACTCTAAATACCCTGTTATGATATGATAAACAGAAGAACCTCTAGAAGAATGTTTAAAAGATTAATAACTCGTCGAAATTAAGCTCAATTTTAATGCCAATCGATGCTCCTCTTTTGAAAATCATACACAATATACGCGAGAAATGCGCGCTTGAATTTCTCCCGTCCATATATTGATGCACCCAGCCTAGCCTGTTGAACCTTTGACCTATTCGTGTGGCGACACAATGAATGCCCATATTTAATTAGGCGCATTTAGCGGGGTGGAAACCGAGTGCCCATTCCTGGAACCAATGAATATAATCTACATTTAAATACACGCAAACCCACACACTAACATTTATTTGTTTTCATGTACCCAATGTCAACACAACACGATTGCTGTCAGAAATGTCGCGTGAAACGACAGCTCAAAAATATCAGATGTTGGCTCCACTGCTGCTCCTCTGCCTGCTGCTGATGTGTGGACAGGGTGTGGAGTCCAAGAAGTATATGCGCTGTGAGCTGACCCGTGTGCTAGTGGAGACCTACAGATTCCAAAAGACGCTTATGTCCAATTGTGAGTATTATCCACCTTTGATGAAGTTATAATAATGCTAAACTCTTTAGGGATCTGCCTGGTGGAGCATGAGAGCTCCTTGGACACGAACAAGGTTACGAGCAAAGAGAACAATAGCAAGAACTATGGACTATTCCAAATTAACAGCAGGGACTACTGTGCCGAGGGACGCCGGGGTGGACTGTGCAACATGAAATGTGAAGGTATGCTCAATTTGTCAAACGGCATTGCGACATGTTGACCTGCCCGAGATTATGGCAAAGAAGACATGTCGTTTGTGGAACTCTATTACTATATTACAGTATAATTCACACTCAAATGCTTTTCAGATCTCTCCAATGATGATATTTCGGATGATATTGCCTGCGCCAAGACCATACAACAGCGCGATGGCTTCAAATATTGGAAGGGCTGGAGTCGCTATTGTCGCAACACACAGAACCTGCCCAATTTGGATGTCACCTGCAAGCTGAGCACTTTATCGCCCATACGGAGTCCCAATTCGTTTTAGAAAGGCAGCATGATTCACATCTCTTCAAGCAGAACAACTTAAGCCTTATTTTATGAAAACACATTGCAAATTCAATGAATTTGCAATCACAATTGGAACTGTTGACAATTGTGCACAGTTTTCTTTCAGGTATTAGTTCTAGGCATTCTAATTTGTCAGCCTCGTTTAAGAAAATACATACAAGAGTTTATATATTGTATATTGTTGTATGTATATATATTATACAAGAGTTTATATATTGTATATTGTTGTATATATATATATATTATACAAGAGTTTTAAGATATATATTTTATATGCATTTTAAATAAATAACAGACAACAAATCAAACGAAAAGCGCGTGTTTTTAATTCTATAAATATTTTCGCATCAGGCTCTGTAGCTACATTTCTCATAAAAATCCCAGCTGAAGTACCAGGCGAACAGAAACAGCAAGTAGGTAGCCGCAAAATAAAAATCAGCGCACGAAAAAATGTATAGCATAGCCGAAAGGGGCGCCCTGTGACGCTGTTGGACGGCATGGGTCACTTTTCATAAAAATCCCAGCTGAAGTACCAGGCGAACATAAGCAGCAAGTAGGTAGATAAAAAATAAAAATCAGCGGCAGAAAAATTTCGTTGCATACCCTTAAGGGGCATATTGAGCGGTTAAATTTAAATTTGCTTTCAAATGAGTCCCTCAACCGCCGGCCAAAAATGAACGTTATTTTCAAATGCAACTTTTAATCGTAACGTTATTTAACGCCTAACTGGGCCGTTTTAAGGACTATTGCGACGTGCCTTGGCCAAAAGGAAGTCATCGTCCTGCTGATTCAGAATACACAGTAAAAAGGACGAAAGTCCTTCAAAAAGCTGAAAAAAGGGAAACATTCAGGGGCATCAGGTCATGGGTTAGGGGCATGAAAAAGGACATTCATATTGTGGACCATATCCTTGCGCATTCTGCAAGGCTCAGTGCTTTGGGGATTCAGGTTCACCAGGACTATATCTTTGGTATGTTACCATAGATATTGGGTCAACTAGGAACCGTCTTCTGTTTCGTACGCAAGCGAAGCCGTTTTTGCTGAAAACTACAAAATCGGCTGTAGCTCAGACGATTTTACTCTTAGGAAACGGGAAATTGATATTTAAATAACTTAAATAATTTAATATGTGAAATAACTCGGGAAAATACAGTCCGATTTCGGAGTGATATACCTCCTTCAACTCGTACGTATCCGCTCCACCAGTTCAAAGAGGAAGAGACTTCCAGGATTGGACTTAAAAGACCCGAGTTGTAGTCATCAAAACGTTGTGGATCCGAGAAGGATCCGGGCATGCATATGCTCCGTGAATTAGCTGAGGTCTATAATAGGCAGCTGCATATTCTGTATTCATAATATTATTTGTTGCTAGCAAAGGTAATAACTTTCGTGATAGGAAACGCCCGTCGAGTTGGCTTAAATTTCTAGCTTTGTCACAGATATACATATTTATAGCAGCAACATGTTTTATATATTCAGCTAGCTCTGGCACCACGCCTACGCCCAGCAGCAACAACGATCAGCTAGACGTGGGCGTCTTGACTTTCTGCAGCTTGATCTGAACGCCTCGGCAAACTCTGGCGACATCGGGCTTGGGCATCTGTGCACTTCCTGGACGCCTCCTGCTGTTGTCTGTCTGCCTGGTTGCCTGGCTGTCTGGCTGCCTGTCTGCAAGGGCGTAGGGCAGCCTACGGCTTTTTGGCCTAATGAAATGCAGTTTGCTGTAGGTAAGAGCAAAAAGAACTGTTGCAGCCAACGCTTGGCTCCGAGTTAGAAGATACTTTGGCAAGGTTCTCTGAACTACTTTAGATGCAGCTACATTTACGAGCGTTCACTTTGTAATTGATAGGCTGTGGCTAGTTGCCTGCAAGTTGGGTAATATAAAACCAACAGCTAATCTCGCACAATTCTCCGGTAATGTCGACAATATCATTTGCATTTCCGTTCAACAAAAGCGGCATTTCCGTTTGGTAGATGCCACACAGGCAACAAACCGAAAGCGAAACAATGCAACATTTTTTTTTTTTGTTTTTTATTCTACAACGCGCCGCAGGGCAGCAGGCAAGCGTGCAAGCAGCAACAACAACAGCAACAATAATAATAATAATAACAATAACAATAACAATAAGCACAATACGCGGCAGCAGGTGAAGCTACAAATGAAACTCAAAAATCAGAGCGTAACTACAAATTACAATGCGCAATGGCCAAACATGGCCAGAGCTGTTGTTGTTGTTGTTGCTGCTGCTGCTGCTGCTGTTCCATTAGAATGCGTTTTGCATATGTACGTGGTCAAAATAAATCACAAACAACAACAACAACTTCAACAATAATGTGTTGCTTTTGCTGCGTAGTTGTTTAAAAGGCAGCAACATCCTCTGCAAAGCGGCCGCTCACCTCAACAATTTTGAAATGCAGCTCAGCGCCCAACTCCTGCAGCCTGTGCGGCCAGCTTTTAAGCAGCAAGCAGAAAACAAGCTAGAAAAATAGCTAAATTATTAAAAGCCAAAAGCACAAAATATTACATTGCTGCCCAATTTCTATAGTAAATAATAAATATGTTTATACAAAACTCTAATATATATAAAGTAATTTCTACAAAGCACAAAACATAAATTTCAGATCTTTGATGTACCTTGTAAATGTTAATGTCCATGGCAATGCTCATGTTAAAAAAAAATCTTTTGGCAAATCTACAAAAACTTGGTTAACAGCTGTCAAGCCAAATTACGTAGCATTCTTTAATTTCTGGCCATTAAAAGCATTTTTCTGGCAATTTGAAGGCATTTGCTGATAGTGTTGTAAAACGCGGCATAATCTTAGAACAAGCAAATGGTAAGCTAAGTTCTTAAGGTTTTGTCGGTAAATTATATAATATTGTTTTATAGTTTTACAATACAACTTTAAGGCTTGTTTTGATTGAGATTAGACTGGGTATAGGTATTGAGAGGTATTAAGAAAGCAAAAGGCATTTAAAAAAAAAGCCAGAATTGTTGCTGCTTGGAAAACTTTGCCTTCACTTTGTTTTGAGAGCCAGTTTTGACGGGAAACAAGCTAAGCTAGCTGCACTGCCTGCAACGCCCTTTTTGTCACGCCAACTGGCCACAACAACAACAACAGCAACAACAACACACAAACAAATGGCCAAATGTAATGTTCGAAACGTTTCAGTGCGTTTAATTTCCGCTGTCGCTGCTGCGGCTTCTGCTGCTGCTGCTGCTGCTTGTGTGTTGGTCAGCTTCATGTTTTGGTCAGGTCGTCACTGTCGCTGGCCAGCTAATTATGCATAAAATGCATTGACAATAACAACAGCAGCAGCTGAAGTTTGATTTTGTCTAGGCCAAAATCAACACTCGCTGCGACCACGCCCTTGAGCTGAAGCTGAAGCTGATCTCCTGCTGCCTTGGGCTTCTTTGATCCTGGCTGCTGACTCAGCGCCCAAACGAAATGTGCTAATCGCACATCCATTTGCCTGGCGTCTAGACGGCATTGGCAGCTAACTTGTTTGCGATCTCAGGTTCTGCTTTTTTAGCACACGCTCGCTAATCAAGCCAACATCAAGAGCCGCAAGAGCTGCGCACCAAAGACGCCAACAAGCCAATCCGCAGCCAGTTTCACATTAACATTCTTCTCAGCAGTCGCGTCTCCCACACATTAAAAGTGTATATATATATACTATTTAACTTGTAGAAAAGTTTGAATACGCTTTCTTAGAGCTTACTCAAAACTATTCTATAAATGATATGTTAAGCCTCTTCTCTTTGCAATCAATTCCCTTCTTGTACAACTGCCTTGTAAATATTAAACTCCATGTTAGAGCTAAACTTTATACTTTCATAGTCACAAAAACTTGACTTAAGACTAGCCAGCTGCTAGCCCAAAGTAAAGCCCTTTTTCTCTACAATCAATTCCTTTTCTGTACAACCACCTTGTAAATGTTAAACTCCATGTTAATGCTCACGCTGAGGCTAAACTCAATGCTTTCGATGCCACAATGCCACAAACATGACTGTAAACTATGCAGCTGCTAGCTCAAGTCTAGCTATCCACTGCAAGCTCAGAGCACACCCAGAGCTATTTGTGTAGGCGCAATCATAGCGGCGCGAAAAGCCATCCAGCAAGCCGGCAACAGCGCTGGCCTCAAAGCAAAAGCAAAGGCAGCTCTGGCCAAAAATGAATTCACAACTGGCTGAAATTAAGGCACGTCAACGGAAATAAACCTTCTTTTTCATTTTGTTTCCCTCTTTTTTTCTGTTTTGTGCTCGCACAGCCAAATGACTCAAAATGTGTTGTTGGTAACGGCAATGCAGCATTTTCTGAGGAACCAGATGAAACTCTTATTATACGTGAAGCTCAGTGCAAATGGGCTAGAAAAGGGCATGATGATTTTGTGCACATTTATGCAACAGGCAGAAGGAAGCATAAAGAAAGAATCTCGATAGATCTAGACATGTCTAACCATCAGAATGAACGCTTAGATCTCGAAAACTGAATATTTTGAAAATATATTCACTTATCCTCGTTAAATACTACAATTTTCATAATATCACTAAATATCAACTTGAGAGACAGCTTTTTTCAAGCACAACTCAAAGACTTTAAGATCTACAAACACCAAACTTGGGGTATAGATTCTCGCATACTGAACACAGATTAAATATTATTTCATTTCTTGCATATCTTTGCAGGTTTCTCCCAAAAACTGGAATACCCATGGGCGTTGGCACAGCTTTGTGCTCCATGTTTAAGCCCTGAAAGTTTCATAAAGATCGGACAATAAACAACATAGTTAATCAAGTCTACACTCTGCATATATAAAGAGGAACATAGGGAAAGAAGCTATGTGTCGAGGGTATCTACTAGTCGGGCACCCCAGGCTGCTGCACTCTGACTTGTTGCTCTTTTTGCCTGCAGACGTGCTCTGGATGTTGCCGTTCTTGCTGCGGTGCCGTTGATGCTGGCGATGTGCAGATATAGATACAGATGCAGATACAGATACATATGATAATGATGTTGAAATTCTGAAAGGCTGCTGGGTGTGTGTGTTGTATGTGTTGTGTGTGTGTGTGTGCGACACCACACACCACGCGCAGCTGACTTTCGAGTCAAAATTTAGATGACTATCATTAGCGAAACTGATTTAGATGGTGGGCCCACAGTGCGGCCAGTAGATGAGTTCATTCCGCTGCGATTGAGTCGATTTATGAAATCTCAACCTGTTCGCAGTGCAGGTAACAACAACAACAACAAAAGTGTTGGCCGCCCGCTGCGCTTCATTTGAGCGCACACTGTGCAATGGGGCACGAAAAAAGTAGATATATTAATAATAAATAAAAAACAGAGGCGATAATCGCTGCAATCGCGCGGCCTGTCTCCAGCTGCTTAGCCAGGCCAAAAAGTGAGCGCATGCGAAAACTGATTTTCACATAATTTAATGCCAAATTGGCACGCAAGTAACACACACACACACACACACACACACACAATAACAATACATCAAAATTGTCTTTTTTTTCAACATATTTGCGCTCCCAAAATGGCCAAAAACATGCGATAAGCCACTGAACAATTAAAAACGCGTTTTTTGTTGTTGTTGTTGTTGTTGTTCGCCTTCTTTGGTGTGGCAATAAGCCAAAGTCGAATTAAATAAGCGAAGCACGCGCTGACAGTGCCACGAACTGCAAATGCCCTGCCAAAAATAAATATATATAACAAAATCTCTCATATATGTATGTGTTTAATTTTTACAAATATTTAAACACAGTAAGATATTATTAGCTTTAAATATTTGCAAACAATTATATTCAATGAGTAAGCTAAGCAGCCAAAACTTGCCTAGGGTATGTGGTCAGGGGCAAACAGTGGCTATTAAAAGTAAACGACAGTTGTGCTTACTTTTTACTTGTCACTGGCAATGCTGCAACAAATTGTTGCAGCTGCTGCACAGCTGACCCGAGGCCAGAAATTTGTTAAGAGAAAAAGTCAAATTAGGCAACATGTTGCCAATAATGGCAGCAACATGTTGCTGCAAGTGGCAAAGGCCAAAGGCTGACTCGAGTTGGCTTTGCCAAATTCAATAACAACCTGCTGCGGCGGCTGTTGCTACTGCTAATGCTATTGCCAATGCTAATGCTAATGCTAATGCTGCTGCATTGTTAACGCTCGAACGAACGCCAAAGCAGCAACGAAAAACGCTCGAAAGCGCAACGAAATTTAACTGCTGCAGGCGAAATGACAGCCATGTGCACATGAATAGAAGCAGTTGAATTTAAAAGTCCATTATATATGATGGAGAATGTGAGATAGAGGAGAGGGAGAGAGGGAGAGAGTGAGAGAGAGAGAGAAGTAGAATTTTGCCTAATAAACTGACATGCAGAAAACATTTATATACTTATGTATATAGAATGCTGTGAAATAAATATTTCAAAATTAAGTATATAATAATGAGAGAATGGAGACAGAGGAGAGAGAGAAGGAGAGAAAGAGAAGAGAAGTAGATTTTTGCCAAATATACATAGAGCAAGCATTTTTGTCCCTATATATATAGAATGTTAGAAAATAAATATATAAAAATGTATATATAATTGATAATGATGATAATGATTGATTCACAAAGGCATGAGGTTAAACTAAATCCACTTTAATTTAAGGCTTGCATAATATTTAAATGTCAGCTGTAACTATTTACATGCCCGCTGCTGTAAAGGGGTGTACACACATAATTCAGCTGCGCGTAGTTTGATGCGTTTCTCTGTTATTTTCGCAGCAAGTGTGGCAAATGAAATTTATGCTCAGCGCGTGAAAATAGTAAAAGTTGCGGCCAGGCCATAGCCAGGCAAAGCCAGGCAAAGGTTAAAATGTCACGCAAGACAAACAGAGAGCAGAGAGAAAGAGAGAGAGAGAGGGGGGGTGGGGTCTAGATTGTCTGCCTTTAAGTAGCTGCAACCACAGACGACGTGCGGCAAACAAAGGCCACCGCAGCAACAGCAGCTGTTGCTGCTGTTTTGAATGCGAACTTGTTGCTGTTGGAGAATGGAAATTGTGTGCGGGGCAGGAAACAGTCAAGGGATTTTATTGTCGTCCGTCCTTACTCGCAGGGCCTTTCCTGCGAGTGCGCATTGTGTGGCTGCGTATTAAGACGGAAACGGATGTTGTCCTTGCGCTCCGGCAAAACAAACAAAAGCCCAGCCCATTCCCAGGAATTAAACGCAGGCAGCGCTTACATTACACAAACACACACACGCACACACACACACACATTTATATATATATATATATATACATATCGACAGCAAACAGTAGCACGTCTAGCATTTATTTCAGCTCTGGCCAGCAGAAATGTGTCAAAAGTTAAGCCTATTAAGCGGAAAAGAAGAAAAAGTGCGGCCAGCGCTCGAAATGCTTTCGCAAAAACGAAAGACTTAGGCAACAAACTCGAGCAGCGAGCAGCGCGCAGCTAGGCAAGTGGCCAGCGTGGGCAGCGCACTTTGTTTTAATTAGTTAACGTGCACGTTAACGTTAACGTGAACGTCAACGAAACGCGGCCCAAAGCCAATTTAAATGAGCATCCTACGGGCGCGCGCGCGGGCCCATAAATTAAGCGCCAAATTACTTTTAGTTGTAGCTGCCAATGCCGCAGGCCGCATTCATATGCAAATGCCATACAAAATGCACACACAAATGAAATGTGTTTAAGCCAAAAAAAAAATGCAGCGGCAGAGCAGTGGCAGCGGCAGCAGCAGCGGCAGCAGCAGCAGCGGCAGCAGCAACGGGCTGCAGTGAATGAATAAAAAAAACCAATTTAATTTAAATGAAATTCAGTTTGCGCAGGTAACAGACCCAAGCTACGTGTTGTTGTTGTTGTTGTTGTTGTTGTCGTTGTTGCCTCTGTTGTGGCTGGAACGGAAACGGGCCAAGTTCTAGAGTCCATAAAATGAGCGATTTGGGCGCGCGGCTGCAGACAAATCCCGGCTTAAAGTCATTTCAAAAACGGTTTGTTTACCTTACCGGGATTAAGCAGCCGCTGTTTGCATTTGTATTTCATTTGTTTTGTGTTCAAATTTCGAAATATTTGAATGGCCAAGTTTATTGGATGGCATTATCATTGGGCCAACAAAAGACGCGGCCAAGAAAACCAAAAATTGCTGTCACTTATTAGGCATTTTTAATTGTTCAACTGCCGCTGCTTACAGGTGTGTGCGTGTGCGTGTGTGTGAGTGTGTGTGAGCGTGTGTGTGAGTGTGAGTGTGTTCAATTAAAAAGTAATTTGCCTAACAAACAAACAACTTCACAAAAGC